>CAJNIZ010015213.1:0-95756 GCA_905231905.1 Symbiodinium pilosum
TCATTGTTTATGTATGCATATAATTACATGTATGTATGTATGCATGCATGCATGCATGTATGTATGTATATAGGTATGTAGGTATGTATGTATGTATGTATGTATGTATCTATGTATCTATGTATCTATGTATTGCCCCAAATTAGGGCTGTCTTTCTGGGGGTCAATCTAATGAGTGTTGTATCATTTGTGGGTCCATATTGGGGCCGCCGATGCCTGGAAATTATTATGCTAGTATGCATCTATGATCACGGTCCTGGGGATCCTAGCCCCCCCCCTCCTCCCATGGTATGGTCCCCCCTCTCCAGCCCAAACCTCTCAAAAGTGCCAGCAGTCACAGGGACGGGGCCCCTCGCGGTCGCGATCCTCTAAACGTCGTCGTTTTTGATGCCGCTGGCATTACGAACTGAACCGCCATCACCACAGTACCACAGGGAGGGGGGGTGGGGGGTGAAATAAGGTACAGCTGGTAAGGGCTTCTGGACTGGCCAGACTTAGGTTAGCCTTTCTGTACATGGGCCAGTTTCTCTCAGAGAGCTGGATAGCCGACCAACGGGACAGTTCTGTAACATGGTCCTGTTGCTGCGCTATCTGCTATCAGTCCATGTACAGCTCATGTGACGCAACTGCATGCTTGTTGTTGCCGCTCTCAAGGTTCTGGGGAATACTCGAGTAGCGCGTAGTGGAAAAAGAGACGCCCACTCGCCTGTCTACTGTACACTGTTTGTGAGGTATTTCACGCTCGGGTCAATCTCAGCGAAAAGGGGGCAACTCTGGATCACATATACTAGACAACCTGGTCTCCTTCTACTGGTGACTTAGCTTAAGCTAAGCTCTTAAACGGCCACCCGGAAGGTGGAAGTTCATGTCACTTCTTGTTCGCCACGGATGGCCATTCATGTTGGTTGCATGGGCAACTGGCACAGCATTGTCTTGTCTCCTTACCCTGCTTCGTGTGTTGCCAAAGTTCTACGAATCTGGTTCCTACTGTTGGGATGATCTTGGTTGTATGTTTCTTGTAATGCTATTGTTACGACTATTATTAGTATTGATACTAGTATAAGTGTTGATTGGAAAATACTATCAAGTCGCTGATAAGGCCAAAACAGGGTATACATGTAGAAGTACCAAATTTCCTGCAGCAACATTAAATCCTGAACCACCCAGGAATGGGAGTTCATTGACGGAGAAGCCATATCTATGAGCACCTCTGCCACTGTGGCAGGCGTATTGTCGTCAATTGGTGGGTTGCTTCTGTTCCCATTTCTATGCGGCAAGGACCACAGATGTTTCCTGGATTGCGCATGCATCGAGCAGACTGACAAGGCCAGAATGCAAGAAGGAATCCGTAACATTGGGGGCTTCCTCCAGTCCGCTGAGGAGTTGCATGTCTTGCTGAGTGAGCCATATCTGACGAGGTTGTGGCTTGGAACTTGAATTGATGAAAATGCAAATTTCTGCATGTTTATAACCCGAATCACGATGATTTTTGTTACGGTTTTGAGGGCTAGACATGCAAGGTGGTGTGTGTTCGAGCTTGCAGCCTATCACAAACTCAACCCTTCTGGAAGAATCACCATTGCTCCCGTCTTCGTGGAAGTCAGTGTGTGCCTACTTTTCGCATACCTGCATGTTGCATCCTGGTTCTTCATGGCCCTCAGGACAAGTGCAATTGGCCAAACCGGGTGGATATGGATGGTTTTAGCATGTTTTGCATGCTCCTTATTTCCATTGGTGCATGCCATGCGACATATCTGTATGTACAAGCAAGCTCTGCTGTCCAGCTTGGGAAGCTTTAGCTTCGAGACTTTGGCTTGCGCCAACGAGTCCGACAGGCTCATCATCCGAGAAGCTATAGTGCGCTGGTATGGCAGTGTGGAGGCCTTTTCGGAATTTGTCCGAGGCCCATTCCGGAAGGTGGTACATGACTCCGTCAGGACTCCTGGAGGTATGCCTTTCGGAAACTTGGCTGCTAATGGCCTGGATCTTGGGCCTTTGATTTTTTGCTCCCCAGGGATTATGATACAGGCCTGCACCCTAAACGCGACAGGGGTCTTTCAGTCAGCTCAGGATATGTTCTTTTGATGGCAACGGCCGTCCTCAACCCTGCTTTAGACAGATTGCTGTCTCTGCTGTGCGCTGGAACTTCTGTTGAAACAGTATCTTGACTGTTATAGGGTTTAGGGCTCGGGGCCTCTGCCACTCCTGATTTTAGACGAGGCCTGCGCGACCTCTAATGCATTGGCGAATCTTCGACCCCCGAAACCAAAACTTTTTGGATTCTCCGAACATTCTGTACACAACGCCAAAACCTCAAGAGAATCCTTCATAAGGTTAAATGCATCCCCATGTGGAGTTCAAACACCCTTTTAACTTTGTGCCGAACAGTGACGATCGCCACACTGAGCCTGTAGAACCCCACCCCTATGCATTTGCCGTGAGCTTCAATGCGTTTAACACTAAACACTGAACCCTTAGCCTTAAACGCTGAACCCTAAAGCCCAGACCTAAACTCTCTGTTTCCATTTCATGTTCCATATGCTTTTCCAGCTGATTCCATTATTGGGGTACTGACCCCCCTGCCCTAACCCCTGCACCTTCTATATGTAGTCCGACTCCCTAAACATCCTTAAACCCTCAACTCAGGTTTGGGCCTACACTTGTGGAGCCATTCTGGGGCTACACATGGCTTTTTATCCTGCCATGATTATTTTAGGCGGGGGGCGTGCTCTGAAAAATTAGGGGTCCCTTTGAGGCGGATGTAGGGTTGAATAGAGCTGTGCATGGGGGGTATGTCTGAATAGATATTTCCATTGCGATCTACATCGGGACCCTAAATCCCAAGCCCCAACACCAAGTGTTTCAAAACCTACCAACCCCAAACCCTAAACCCTAAATAGTAGTTTCCATTTTCTTTTCCATTATCCCTAAATAATCCCTGTATAATTCTACATAAGCCCTATATAACCCTATACGGTCCCTATCTACCTCCTATACAACTCTACAGGGCCCCCAAAAAACTGTATTTTCTGACATCCCCAGGTCTCCACGCCTGCGACCGATGGGCCAGAGAATGGTGGGCGGTTCTGAAACTTTTGCTTCAGGGTTTAATGAGGGTTAAGGTACCTATTGGGCTTATATTGGGGTTATATAGGGATACTGGAAAAGAAAAGGGAAACTACTATGTAGGGTTTAGGGTTTAGGGGTGGAGGAGATATTGCACTCTCGTAGGGGGTTTAAAAGTCAATTGCGGTACTGTCTGGGACTTAGGGTACTTTACGTCGTGCATGGTGTCTTCCATCAACTGTAGGTCACGTTATCAGCTTGTGTATATATATATATGGCTTTCAAGCATAGTAGGGTTTTGAGTTTAGGGCTTATGGTTTTGGATTTTGATTCTAGAATTCAGGGCATACTGCCGGGTGTATGTATTTGCTCATTGCTGGGGAGGACCAGAAATCAGGATCTTTACCATAAAGCATATACGCCTCAACATAATTGTGCTGTTGCACCCGCGCAGGCGGGATCCCAAACCCTGAACAGTCTGGTTGAGAAATAGCAGGCCACACATCCCAGACCCCTATATCCTGAAAAGAGTCCATGCAATTTGGGAAATCCTACTAAACCCTAGTTGAAGGTTACTGGCACTTACTAACAACTTATACCTGGGCACATAACCTTATAATTCTTCTAATTGGGACTTCGACAAGTACTTACTAAGTCCCAAGAACCTTCGAGTAAACCCTAGAGTCCCCCTTAAGTAGATAGAATCGAGCTTTGGGTAGAATACAATAAGATCCCCATATACCCCATATTCTATGTAGCATATACACTATTATAATATAGTGGTTTCATTTTCTTTGCCATTATCCCTATATAACCTCTATACAACCCAATATTAGATTTCCCTCAGGGGGAGTATACCCCAAACCCTAAACCCTAAATAGTAGTTTCCATTTTCTTTTCCATCATCCCAATATAGCCCCTATGTGGCTATCTCCTTAAGGGGACTATATCCCTAAACCTTAAACCCCATATTCTAGCTACTTAATGGGGACTATGACCAGGTCATGCGGCTGCGCAGCCGTAATGCAGACCATGGGAATTGGACTTACCATTTGGCTGCTTTTTGCGCTGGGCACTATTACTGCATCTTCAGCAACTGAGGTCAAAGTTTTGAAGCACTTTAACTTTCACATGTCTTGTAGGGTTTGATTCCTTTCTTCTGTCTATATGGTAGTTGCCATAATCGGGGGGCTCAAGCCTTGGTTTAGAGTGACCTGCTAACTGGGTTGGCCTTTGCGATACTTAAATATTTTCCTAATTGGTTTCATAAGGACCCAATATATTAACATTTTTCAAAGGGTTCCGAAGGCCAACCAAGCTAATTCAGTCTTAAGGATTGAAGTTTCAGCAACATAGGGATCAGGCTGGCCAAAGGATATATGGACCAAGGCTTACCGTGGGACCTTGCCATATCCTGTGTCCATGCTGCTTTGGACTGGGTTTTCTTTGCTTTTGGCCTTCTTCACGTGGAGGCTGGGTATGTAAAACTTCGAGTTATAACCAGTGAATTTTCTGCATACGCTTGAACTTCTAACTACAGTCCTGGAGAGCACTAGTGTGTTTGGCAATTTGGCCACCTAGCCCCGAAACGCCAAATCCTAGACTTGGGGACTTCGAATTGGGTTGTAATATATAAGCGCATCTACCTCTCAGGATAGAAATAAGATCTTTCTCAAAGTACCCCAGACGCGAATCCGTTGCTTAACTTGCAAAATGGTTCTAACAAGTCCCAAAGCCTGAAAGTGTCGAACCTGTGCGAACAAATAACGAGAATAACCCCTTACCCCAAATTGTTACGCCCCCCCCCACTCACCATGATACCAAACATATCTTAGGCATTGTTTTGGTGTTAAGGGGGTGAGCGGCTTTTAAGTTCAGGGGCTGGGAATAATTGAGCGCTAAACCCTTAACCCTTAATTCATTAGCATCAAACCCTTATGTCAATGTTTTATCAGCAGAAGGCCCTTTTCAAGGGACCTTAAAGCCCCGAAACCAATAGCCCCAGGGCTGTAAGACCCCGAACTTCAAACGTAGAGGGCCTCAGCCCTAAACGGGCTCATTTTGGGATTTACGGTTGAGGGTTTAGGGCTTAGGGCTTGTTTTGGGATTTAGGGATATGACCCCGAAGAATGGAAGAGAAACTAAACATGAAATGGAAGCTGGGGTTCTACAGTGGTTAAATCATCAGGGGTTCCATAAATCACGGAACGCAGCACGGTCCCCAAAATACCGTATTCTTGTTTACTTGTGAGGTGGGGCTCACAAAAGGGGGCTTCGGATGGTTGAAAAAACCCCTACACCCTGAACCTCCACCTACCTGCATGCATACATACATGCACCTATATATTGCACATATGCATACATCTGTATATAACATATATACGTATATTCGTATCCTGAAACCAGCCTTCTACAAACCCTATATGAAGCCTATATAGCCCTCCCCAGCCCCGTGAAAGGGGCCCTTGATTTTTGGGAAACTCCTGAACGGATCTTTGCGGTTGCTGCTGAGGATTTCATTTTGAAAAAAATATGACCTTCTGTCAATATTACGGCTGCCCAGGGACCGTTTAGGATTTATGTCTTAGGTTCACACTTGAGGGTGTAAGGTTTGAGCGCAGACATGGTGTTCCCTCTGGTTGTTTAGTAGAGTTTCTAAGGAATTCCCTACTATAGGAACCCGAGTCCATGAATTTTCTGGGGAAAGAGTGACCCTAGCTCATATGGGGGGTTTCCCAAGATTAGTGTATTGTTTGAGGTTCCCCTCATCTTGGGACTGAGGGTCTAGATTGGGGGTCCCCCTGTTTAGGGGAATTTCCATTTCGTAAGCATACAGGGTTTCCTTGAATCCCTTCCCACCTATTTAAACCCCACCCCTTGCATTATTCAACATTCCCAATGCTGTTGTAGTATACCACAATGGGAATATTCAATATTGCCGGGGTTCTAATATTCATTAAAAGGATTGGTGAATTATACGGTTTCCTTTCCACGGTTCAGCGTTTAGAGGCTTTTATTTGAAGATCTCTGAAGCAACCCAGTATAGTTGCGTGGAGGTGCCTCTGGCAGCGCCGAGGCCCTGTCATATCCTGAGCAGATTTGGCAAAGGATAGACGAATTTGGCAGAAGATGGCACAGGTTTAGGGTGTAGAGTTGGGAATTTCTCATTGTAAGCCCCAGCCTTATACCATCTCTAAGGAGACTTCGATGGAGTGTCGTTTACAGTCCACCTGTTGTTGGTGGAGGAAATCTTGCAGCACGTAAGGTCCTTAAAGTACTGTTATACTCAGGAACCAGGGTACTAAGGGTGTGCAGGAAATCCCCCAGCAACAATATGCCTCTAGGATTCCGATGGGTACTGTACCCTTTTTGAGAAGCCATTTTGTACAGTTTTTTCAGAAATTGTTTCACACCCGCGGGCAAGAACCTGTCCAGCCTCGGCTGGCTGGAACTGGTATACTTGGAGGGAAGGGCGGTACTTTGAATTCTATCCGAGAACTTACAGTACTTGGGGACTTGTGGGACTTTCACACTCACTTGGGCTAGGCCGGCAGTTATAAGTGGGCTGCAAGTATCGGTACCTCAGCCTTACCGAGTAGGGGTCTCAACTGTTTGAAGTGACCTGTTCCTCAACAGCACAATTACAAGCGTGAATGACTGTCAATGATATTCCATCAAGACTCTTGTAAATCTAGAGCGCAATTTCTCCTGAAACTCAGTACTAGTTCTTCAGGTCCTCAATCCCAAACCCTTTCGTGTTCAACCCGCAGCCCGTACAGCACTCGCTCCTCAACAAAGTGAAAACCACTATAATGTGTTATATTATAGGGACTAGTATAAGGATTCATCCCTGAACCCACAATGGGACTACTATAAAGAAAATGGAAGCTACTACAGTATATTGGGGACATATTGGGATAATGGAAAAGAAAATGGAAACTACTATAGGTACGCATTGGGGTAATATTAGGTATAAAGGGTTATTTAGGGACAAGACCCCAGTCCCAGAGCGCGAGGAGGAGTGGGAGCCATGCTCGGACATTTGGCATACCTCCGACCTACGGCTTGCACGCAAAAACACGCTTTAGGCTTGAAGGGTTGAGGGGTTGAAGGGTTTGGGGTTTAAGGGTTTAGGGTTGAAGGGTTTTGGGGTTGAAGGGTTTGGGGGTTGAAGGGTTTGGGGGTGGGTTGCCTTACCGCCCCCCCATAACCTAGCCTCCTAGGTTCCCCCTTCTACTAGGCTCATGTGGGGGACATCCTGGGGTGGTAGTATGTGGGGGAGGCGGGGCATGAAATAACGTTGAACCTACAGTCCGAGACTTTGAGGGGCGTGCTACTTGCAACCTAACTAGTATGTCTCTCTATGACCCTAAACCTTAAACCCTAAAATCATAGAGTCCCAAAGTCTGGTAACTATGGGGACAATGGAAAAGAAAATGGAAACTACTATAGTATATTGGGGTAATCTTGGGATAATGGAAAAGAAAATGGAAGCTACTATAATGGGGTTTGGTAAGTCCTTTTTCCCTTTTTGGGGGGTCCTAACTTCTTTGCGAAAATCAGCTATGTTCAAAAGGGGGTCCTCTTTGGCTGGAGGATACAGAGGATCCTAGTACAGCTATAAGTAGGTTATACCTAAAGTCAGCAAAGGTGAAAGCTAAGACAGCCGCCCTGGTAGCCTTCAAAATCAGAGAACGAAACATTTCCTGTAGAAATGAACCCACCACCCCTCTGATTCAGAAATATCCCTGATTTTCGAATGGCCTTTTATTGGGGTATTCATCATTAGGAGGTGGCGTTGGGGCCATGACTGGGGCGAGCATTGCAATTGACCCGAGGGATAACAATCAAAACGTGTTAAAACCTACCGCTAGGGTGGGTTCTTATGGTCTTGGCACCAGCTCAGTCTATACCTTACCTGAAGGAATGTATGATCATAGTGACCCTTTATACTCCCCAAGTCTAGGCCATGTTCTTTCCCATGCTTCATTCCCTTCTAGCCAGTTGTAAGATGTAATTTTTCCTAAACACTGAAGCCTAGCCCATGGGCGTTTAAAATCCAGGGTTAGCAGTGGTTGGCCAGCACCAGGTTCATCCTCCAAAGAAAGAGCAGACTCTGTCAAACAAATGAGGTAGGAGCCTAAATATCGTATATAGTATATAGGGTCCCATAGGAATATTCTAAGGTGATTGGGGCCATACAGAGGGTCCCCCCGGTGGTCTTGTGGCCTGTGGTTTTGGTCCTGTGGCGAGGGTTTGGATGCATGACAGATGGGGTGTTTGCCGCCTAGGGTTCAGGAGTTTAGGGCTTCAACTTTAGGATGGCTTCTGGGCTGAGGGTTTGCCTCTCCATGTTGGAATGTCCGGCAGTGGCTCGGTTCCGCATTTTGCGCAGTCTAAACTTTGTATTTCCAGGCCTCAGGACAAGAAGAGTCCAACGTAGAAGCAGTTCCAACAGCAAGCCAAGCTAGAAAAGTAGCTGCTTCACATGGGGCATGCAGCGAGCAGCTGTTGTGCTAAAGATGAGAAGCCAGCCGCTGTCGAAGACATTGACGCTGGTTCCAAAGGGGCTTCAGTTGACACGACCCAATCTGCTGTATTCGACAAAAAGATCAGTTGCAGCAGTGTGGACAGCGTGGTCAGTGTGGCCCAAAGCGTCGATCTTACACACACTGGCAGCTCCCTTAGCTTGCTGCGGGGCATATTTCTTCGTAAGACGTTTCGGGGTGGAGGAAGCATTTGGCGGCGCAAACCTGCAAATCTGACAGATGAGCAGCTATCTGTCAATTTTGCGCTTTCCGAGCCAGTTCGAAGCCTTGACGTTTTCTTGTCGCATACTTGGCTGACGCCTGGAAGGTGGAAGTTCTTGTCGCTTCTTGTCCGCTATGGCTGGCCCATCATGTTGGTTGCGTGGGCATTTGGCACAGCATTGTCTTGCCTCTTTACTTTGCTCGGTGCGCTGCCACTGTTCTACAAAGAATGGGAATTCCACGGAATCGGCTTTGATGAGGTCATGTCCATGGGCTTCTGGGCTACCCTGGCAGGCGTAGCTTCCTCAACAGGAGGATTGCTGCTGTCCCCCTACATGTGCGGCAAGGACCGCAGATGTTTCCTGGATTGCACCTGCATCGATCAGACCGACGAGGCCCGGATGCAAGAAGGAATCCGCAACATCGGAGGCTTCCTCCAATCAGCTGAGGAGCTACATGTCTTGTGGACTGCCCCGTACCTGACGAGGTTGTTGCTTGGATGTTGAACAGATGAGGATTTACATTCCTTAGATATACTGTGTTCGGTTTCATAAAGTCCCAACAACAGTAATAACTCTCATCCACGTTTTCGAATGCTTCTGAATTAGATGAGCAAGGTGGTGTGTCTTCGACCTTGCAGCATACCACAAGCTTAACCCTTCTGGAAAGGTCACCATCGCTCCGGTCTTCGTGGAAGCCATTGTGTGCTTGCTTCTCGTGTACATGCATGTGGCCTCCTGGCTCTTCGTGGCTCTCAGGATCAGTTCAACTGGTGGCACCTTGTGGATATGGATTGTCTTAGCTTGCATGGCTGGATCCTTCTTCCCGCTAATGCACGCATGCCGACACATCTGCAGCTATAAGCGGGTTATGTTGGCCAACTTGGGCAACTTTGACTTTGAGAATTTGGCGTGCGCGAATGAGTGCGACAGGGCCATCATCCGGGAAGCTATAGCGCGCTGGTATGGCAGCGTGGATGCTTTTTCCGGAATTTGTCCGAGGCCCGTTCTGCAAGGTAGTACATGACTCCGTCAACACTCCAGGAGGTATGCCTTTCGGATATGTGTTGATGCTGGTGACCCCCATCCTCAACACTGCCGTGGACAGCTGGCTCTCCTTGTTGCTTGCGAATGCTCCCGCCGAAACAGTTTCCTGGGAGTTGTTACGGATTTTTTAACAGCTGCTCCCAGATGAAACGAGGCCTTGATACAAAGCCCCCATGAATCCCAACGGAACTCAACCTAATTAGACTTGCGTCGGTGACCTCAACCCTAAACTCCAACCAAACCTTCAGGTTATATTATAAGGCCAACTATAAATAGGTACTGCGTCCCACGAACTTCAAGTACATGGCCCCATGAATCTCAAAGTGGGCGAACAACAATGCTAAGCCCGGATCAAGGGTTTAGGGGTTTAGGATCGTATGATTTCGGCTTGTCGGCCGAGAGCTTCAATTGTTTTTCCCTACCCCCATTACCAAAATCCACGCGCCGCCCCCGCCCCTCCCAGCGCCCCACAAATACTAAATATGTTGAATTGTTGAAGATTGTTGTTGAAGATTGTATAGATATCTCATTGTGGGAGACTCCAATAGTAGGGCGGGTGGGGTTGATTGGGCTCCCTAACCCACAAATCCCCAATCCAACACTAACCCCACGAACCCTTAAAGCCTGAGACCTTAACCTTGAGCTCTAGCTCTAAACCCTACTTGAGTAGTTTTTCTGGGGGGGATACTATTGTACCCAATATAGAGTCAGATTAGATCCGCCTTTTGGGCATAGCATGTTGAATCTAAGGGAAATCATCTTACTTGGTTCAACAAAAAACAAAGTTACTCACCTGGGACGTATGGAAGCCTCGAGCTCAGGTTTCCGCTGAAGTAGATAGATTATGGGGTAGTTTGGGGATCTTATTGTGGCTTTCGGAACTGCCATATTCTACCTACCTACAGGGACTAGACTCCTGTGCCTAACCTTAATGATGAGCAGGCTGAGCTTGCAGAATCCGTCTAAAACCTTTGGGCATTCGCCAGTTAAACGAGGTTTGAGTGTTTCCGTCTACAACCCCTACGCCCAGAACCGCATACCCAAGCCTTACGCCGTCAACTCTACACCCGCCCTGAACCTTGAGACCGAAACCGCAAGTCCCAAACCCTGAAACCCAAACCAAGATTCAACCTCAGGTTTGGACATTACTGATATAATCACCAAAACGAAACACATATCTTACAACCTGAAGTTCAGGTTTGGACCTTCGCTGCAGTCATGTTCGCGTTGGATTGGCTTTGGTATCCTGCCGTCGCTTAGTGCCCACTTATGGGGAAGTGGGGGAAGTCTTTTTAGCTAGTAGAATAGGATGTGGAGCTTAGGGTCCAGGTTTCAAACTTTAGGTTTTGGGGCTTCAGATTTAGGATTATGGGTGCTGCTAGAACTGTTATGTAGGGGATCCGTTTCTCGCTTTCTCCAGCAGCCGTAAGGTCATTGGTTCTGGTCTCTACGCCTGCGACCGATGGGCAAGAGAGTGGTGGGCAATTTTCAAGAGTTAATCTTTTCCCGTGTATTAAACACCCCCAACCCTGTATATTATTCTTTGGTATAAGAGAGGTTTATGGGTGTCAGCATGCACAGGCCCTCGCCCTGCCGCCCCACTTCATGGTCAACGATATAAAGTATGTTTAACACATTACCCCTCTTGTGGTGTTGTGGTCCTTTTGACTGGGTCTTGTGGAAAAAGTGTGAATGCTTGATAGTAGGTTTACAGAGGATTCAAGCATTTATAGAAGGTTTACGAGAGGTCAGTAAGCTTTGCTTAAGTGTTTCTAGAGGCTTTAGAAAGGTCTTCTAGAGCTTCATTGAGGGCTTATAGAGGTAAGCCCCTCCCTGTGGACTTGCGCAAGAAATTCAAACTGTACAACGCAGCATTTTTTTGATTCCAGGGTGCCAAAGCGATTTAATGTCCCTAAGGTCTGAGTTTTGGGAAGCCAAAATTGAGGGAAGTTCCAGTGTGTAAATGTGTTGTGCTGTCCCGAAATGTGCTTCCGGAACCCAAAAAATGCAAGCTTTTTCCCTAGCTGCGGCTGTAAGCGATTGGCTAGGCGCGGCTGAGAGGATTTCAGCCACGGCCAAAAAAAAAAAAATCGTCCGGGGGCCAGATGGGTTCAAGAGAAATCCAGGCCTTTGGCATGAAAATCTATAGAATCGCTTACATTTTACATGGCCACTGGTAAAATTCCTGCACTTCTTTTTCCAAACCACGGCTGTAAGGGTTTCAGTAGAGACATGTTTGCACGCCTTAGGCGAGAGCTCGATTTTGAGCCAGAGTGTGAGATGCCCCATCAGAGCTTGACCTCGTATCAAAATATGAGGATGCTACAGTGCTACAGGCCAGAGGGAAGCCTTGAGCCAAATGCCAGGACGCTCCATTCGAGAACTCAATTTCGAGAACAAATGTTAATGTGAGGATGCTCCATTCGAGAGTTCAATGTCACGTCAACATGCGGGGATGCTCGACAGAAGTGAGCATGGATGAGGGTGGGCGGGCGCATCTGCAACACAGCCTCACAGCCATACCTAGGAGAAAAAAACACGGTGTCCAACCCAAAAAAATTCTGCACTGCCCCTTAAGCATGAACAATTAAGCTCACTTCGACTGGAATCCTAGCAAACCCCAAAATCCGAGAATCCAGGATTTCAGTATTGTTGCTGATTGAATTTCCAGAGGACTTCATACAGACTGGCATCCTACAACGGAAAAACCAAACAGCCAGGATTCCGGTAACTTTCTCATCACGTCGTAGAAGGTATTTGTATAGACCGCAGTCCCAACGAAAGCCGGACGACCAGGAGTACAGCATGTCAGCAATGTTTCTATTCAAATTCAAACATGTACTGAGACAGACCTTGTGCCTATCGAAAACCAGAATTCCAAAAATCCAGAGCTTTGGTTTTGGTAAAAGACGACTGCCTTCCCGCGCAGATCATAGGAAAGAGGGAAGGCGAGCATATAGATATAGATATAGAAATATGTATATATATATATTTCTATTTATATCCATATGTATATATATATACAGATATACACATAGCAGAGATAGGGAGACATCTATATGATATACGTATATTGTTTTTCCCGCGAGTAGGAGGTGGTTAAAAGAAGGGAAAAACCTCATTGCTGCCAGCTCTCAAGCCCTTAGCCGAAACCTAAACACAAACCCGCAACAATGAAATTCCATTTACTTTACAAAGGCTCTAACAGCCAGACCCTACAGCCAAAACTCGCCAGGTCCTACAACCCTGCCGCGGTATTTCAGACGATCGGAATTGGTCTCATGGTATGGCTGCTTTTTGCGCTGGGTACGGGAACTGCTTATTCGGTGAATCGGGGGGACTTACCATATCCTTGGTCCTTGCCGCTGTGGATCGGGTCTGCTTTTCTCTCTTTGCATTCATTGTGTGGAGGCGTGGATTGTTCATGTTACGCTTGTTTTGGCTGGTTCCAGATGCCAAATTCATGTCCCAGCATGAGATTACTTGGAGAAGGTCGCACTTGTAAAGGAGGACTCGAACAATGAGGATTTCCATCAAACCGTAGGCATACATAGTGGAGGTTCCTATACGTAGGTTCCCACAAGACTGCGGCGAAAAAAACAATTTGCCATCAACACTACACCCGAAACCCTAAACGCCAAACCCTGAATCATGGACCTTAAAGCCCTGACGCCGTGACTCTACCTACTTCCTGGGTCCTGACGATGGGATGTTCATTTAACTTCTAGGGGTTTACGAAATACAGAACAGATTTATAAGACCCCAAAATTAAACGGCCGTACTTGGGCTGGATAGTTCGAACCTCAAACTTTTCGTGGAGGTATCTTTGGCAGCTGCGAAGCCCGTTCACCTTCTGAGAGCGGATGACACTGCTTCTGGGTTGGAGGCTTGGCGCGTAGGATTTAGGTAGGGGATTTTGCGTTCAGGGCTTGGGGGCTTAGGGTGTAGCATTAGCTTTGCAGCATAATGTCCAGGGCCTTGAATTTGGTTGTGACAAGTTTGTGCTTTTCATTGTCTCACCCGCGCAGTCAGACATGTTCTGCGTGTACGTTGGGCTCCAGTTCATGTAGAGGCCCTGACGACTTGAACATGATTTCGGCTGGGTGGCCCTGATTTTCTTGCACGCGTTCTTTATAAGGGGTTGGGAGAGAGAATCCGTTGTACGGTGAATATGTACTTATGTAACTCCCTGCAGCTGTACTTGTGATTCTCCTAACCCCTCAGAAAAGCAGCAAGGTGCTTTAGTCACAGTCACAGCGAAAGCCAGGTGGACATTGGATGAAAAGCGGTTGGAGGGCTTCAGCCCGCGCCCCCTAGGGCTCATATGGCTTGTCAGAATGATGGTCCCTTTTGGGGTACCTGAGTACTCAAGGGCCGTACTATCATGGGGATAAAAAAAAGGGAATTATGATTTCAACAAGCTGCCAACTCTAGTTCGTCTTCGAGTGGTACCATGTAATCCCTTACCACAACAAATCTGCCAACGTGTTGCTGAATGTCACAGCATTTTTTGTTCACCCTTCCCCAGATGTAAACACGTCCACCTCTCCAACCCCACTGCCGAATATTACATATGTCTTATAAGAATTCTTTTTTCTGCGGTGGCACATTGGCGTCAGGTTGATTTCGTCCGTGCAGGAGATGACAAAATAATTAGGTTTCAGAAGCAAATAATATGAGGCGGGCGGGTTCCCTAGGAAGCTTTATGAGCCTGTGTGTATCTATATGTCTATATACATACATGTAGCTGGCTCTTGTGTGTGTGTGCTTGTGTTGGGTTCCAGTTGGGGAGCCACCAATACAGGTCTTACTGCAGATGGGTTGGCGCAAAAACAATGGAGTGGACTTGTCCATCGTAAAGGGGCTTGAACGTCTGCAGTGTGTGTGTGTGTGTGTGCTTGAGTGTTGGGCCTTACTGGTCGCGCGTAGTTCTTGTGGCTGAAATCTGTGCTGTTGGTCAACTGTAGGTGTTGGCTGTCTCATTGGGCCCATTTTTGTTGCAGGCCACAATTGTTTATGCGTGTCCCACCCTTATCCGCCCTACAACACGTAGTGTAATGAGAGAGATTAGTGAGCGCCAGTGCAGGTGTTGCGCGGTCTAATTGTGGGCATAAGATACGCCTCATAGCGCCTGCATACGGGTTGCGGCGCATGTGTGTGTGGACCTTGCTGGAGCTTGCTTACCCTGTCTGACATTCTAAGTCCCGCTACCTTCTCCCAAACAAGCATGGATGTAAATATAGTCCTGTTTTGAAAGGATAGTAGTCTACGCAGGTCACTTTTTGAGCTTCTGTGTTTGTTTGGGGGTGTCATTGCTGAAAACGGGTTCCACTTTTGCTTTTGCAAAATGGAGCTCATGATACTCGAAAGGTTCTTGTTGTGATTCCTCCGAACAGCCAGCGGCGGTTCGCGTTCCTTCGCGTTGTAGAAACTGTTGGCCAGGTTTGTCACCAGGAGACTTTCGCCATTTGGGTTGTAGCTCCAAAGGAGTCTGCGTTGGCAGGTTGCAGGAAGAAATCTCAACAATAATTGCACTTTTTGTCGATATGTAGCGCAAGATGTTGTTTCAAGCAGTTGCTAGGGAATTTGGCACAGCATCACAGGGTAGGTCCTGTGGGTTTGAGCTGCAGTGTTTTCCCTCCTCTTCTACGCCTCGTAGCTGCAATCCTGTCTTTCAGTAAGGGACTGAACACTTGCATGTTGTAAGGTTTAGGGGTCAATGCATAGGGAAAGCTATGATAGCTATGGTTATGACATTTTCGAGGATACTTATAGGCCGAATTCTTGAAGCTGTGATGAGCCTCCACATATTATGTGTGGAGGGGGTTGTGGTCTGAGGCTGTGAACACTGGGCACATTATTTTAGTGCGTTTAGTTGTTCAGCGTCATGTGTTTAGTTAGGTCTTGTGGTTTTGGGGCCCAGGGTGTGATGACTGACGGGCACCGCTCGCATAAATCGTCACGGCTGGAGAAAGCCCTCAACATTCATATGGTTGCATTGCAGGATCTTTTTCCGTGCGTTTGCGGACAAATTTATGTGTGTGTGTGTGTGCGCGTGTGCAGTTTTATACTTCTTTGCTTCCTGGTGGCAAACAAGTGAATGGTGTCTTCTTGTTGAATATAGTGATACCTACATGGAGATTGCCTCCGCAATTCGACGAATTGCAGCAGTCAAGTGGACATAGGTCACTGTATATTCCCCTAAACCCTCAAATAACAAAAGGCTGAACCTAGAAAACCTTAGACCCTAGAACCCTTAACCTAAAATCCTGAAAACACGAAACTCTGAACCATCCAGAACCCAAAAACCGTACGTAGAACATGTACCGAATTCTAGGCAGATCGAGAGCCTTGGGCTTAGTATACGGTTCAGGGTATTGGGATTTTGGTTTTGTAGTTGTTTTGGCGTCTAAGGATTTTTGGAGCTTTATTGGGTTCCAAGTTTTGAAATTCAGGATTTCAGGCTTCAGGGTTGAAAGTTTAGTGTGACTTCAGGGCTGTGGGTTTTTGTTGACAACGTTCAGGATTGTGCGGCAATGGTTCTGCTCTGCATTATCGAGGCTTTGAACATGAAAAATAGTAGTAGGAAGTCCAACATCAAGCTAGAAAACCAGCAATTTCGAATGGGGCATGCAGCCAGCACCTGTTGTGCTAAAGATGAGACGCCAGATGCTGTCGAAGACATTCACGCTGGTTCCAACAGGCCTTCCGGTGCCACGACCCAGCCTGCTGTACTTTCCGATGCGGCCATCACTTGGCAAAGCATCGATCTTACACACAGTGGCAGCTCCCTTAGCTTGCTGCGGGGCATATTTCTTTGCAAGACGTTGCGGGGCGGAGGAAGCGTTTGGCGGCGTAAGCCTGCAAATTTGACGGATGAGCAGCTATCTGTCAATTTTGCGCTTTCCGAGCCAGTTCGAAGCCTTGACGTTTTCTTGTCCCATACTTGGCTGACACCAGGAAGGTGGAAGTTCTTGTCGCTTCTTGTCCGCTATGGCTGGCCCACCATGTTGGTTGCGTGGGCATCTGGTACAGCACTGTCTTGCCTCTTTACTTTGCTCGGTGTGCTGCCACTGTTCTACGAATGGGAATTCCGGGGTATGGACTTTCCTGAGGTCATGTCCATGGGCTTCTGGGCTACCCTGGCAGGCGTAGCTTCCTCCGCTGGAGGGTTGCTGCTGTCCCCCTACATGTGCGGCAAGGACCGCAGATGTTTCCTGGATTGCACCTGCATCGATCAGACCGACGAGGCCCGGATGCAAGAAGGAATCCGCAACATCGGAGGCTTCCTCCAATCAGCTGAGGAGCTACATGTCTTGTGGAGTGCCCCGTACCTGACGAGGTTGTGGCTTGGATGTTGCACAGATGAAGATTTACAGCTCTGAGCTTCATTTTCAGACCTCATCCCAAATGATAGGTCCCCAAAGAATTTTTCAAAGACAACAACAAGAAGAGCAAGGTGGTGCGTGTTCGAGCTTGCAGCATACCACAAACTCAACCCTTCCGGAAAAATTACAATTGCGCCCGTCTTCGTGGAAGCCATCGTGTGCTTGCTCTTCATGTACCTGCATGTGGCGTCCTGGCTCTTTGTGGCTCTGAGGATCAGTTCAACTGGTGGCACATTGTGGATATGGATTCTCTTAGCTTGCATGGCTGGATCCTTCTTCCCGCTAATGCACGCATGCCGACACATCTGCAGCTATAAGCGAGTTATGTTGGCCAACTTGGGCAACTTTGACTTTGAGAATTTGGCGTGCGCGCATGAGTGCGACAGGGCCATCATCCGGGAAGCTATAGTGCGCTGGTATGGCAGCGTGGATGCTTTTTCGGAATTTGTCCGAGGCCCGTTCTGCAAGGTAGTACATGACTCCGTCAAGACTCCAGGAGGTATGCCTTTGGGATATGTGTTGATGCTGGCGACCCCTGGCTTGAACACTGCTTTGGACTTCTGCCTCTCTTTGTTGCGTACGAATGCTCCCGTCGAAGCTGTCTCTCGGCAGATGTTCAAAAGTGCTTAACAGCCATTCTCGAATGAGACAAATAGTCCCGATGAATCCCTGAGAACCTTATACAGGGCCCCACGAGCCTCAGAGTGATCTGAGAACATCCTCAGCCCTGAAGGTACATTGGGGCTGAGGTTCCCCGTAGTAGTCACCATGAGCTTGTACAATGCTTCTCTTCATAGTTGAGAAGCATCGACCCTAGCTAGGCCGTAGCAACCCGTAGAAGTACTCCGTGGGAAGTTTTCTTTGGTTAGTTGTAATCAGCCCCTAAAAAGTTCAAAACCTTATCTGGACCCCACCTGTTTGGAGTATGTCCCATAAGATACCTATAAACATATATGAGCTGTAGTCTAAACTCCTTGAAGAAAATTATATAGGAACTTTTGAGTTCTAGTAAGAGGGATACTGGGAGTTTAGACTATAGCTCATATGACACAACCCAACAAAGCAGGACATTCAGGGTGCAGGTAGACAATGGAGACCTATCTCAAATCCATTTTGGGGTTTAGGGTTTAGGGCTGATAATTGGTCAAGGGTTACAGTTAATGGGGAACCGAATGGAAAAGACAATCAACAGCATATGGAAACTCGGAAGCTATTTGGGAATGTATAGCAACTAGCTTAAACTAACTAATGTTGACATTTACACATCATGCATAATATTAGTATACTACATCACCAGAATTTCCAAGGTTTGTGTACGCAGCATCATGCATTTTTAGTATCCGCCGTAAGTAAGCCTTACACTCAGGTTTGGACATACCCTAAACCCTGACCTTAATGAGAAGCAGAGTACGCCGGCATAATCCTTCTGCAAGTCCCAGGCATTCCCTTATCACTAGGCCATGAAACTGTTTTTAGGGTTTCGAGTTTATGGGAATTTCCCGAAAATTCAGGGTGCCCTTTTCGGGGTCGCCAGAATGCGGATGATGTTATTTTGGGAATTATCCCCTAGTTTATGGACACTACCGCCATATAACCCCACAATGACCCAAAGCACTGAGGCCTGATTAGCAAGGCCGAACCACGAACCCTAAACCCACAGACCCTGAACCCTAAACCCCAAACCCCAAACCCCAAGCCGCGAATGGTGAACCCCCAAGTAAGCCCAAACGCAGATTTGGACATGCCCTACATCAACCAGGGACCATAATTCTCACAAGCAGAAACTCAGGTTTGGACCTACTCTGCAGTCATCTTAGCATTGGCTGTCTTGGTCTACCCTGCCGACGCTCAGTGTTCACTTGAGTGTTAGTGAGGGGCAGTGACTTCAGGCGATAAAATGGGATGTAGTGCGTGGAGTTCAGGGCGGGGTCTAGGTTTTGGGTTTTAGGTTCAGGGCTCGTGGAAGGAATGCTTTTGGGATCCACTCCCCCCTTTCTTTCAAGCAGCCGGAAGGTCTTTGGTTGTGGTCTCTATGCCTGCGACCGATGGGCCAGAGATTGGTGGGCAGTTCTGAAGAACTAATCTCTTCCCCGCAAGGTAAAAACCGCACCATCCCAAACGTAAATGTTCCGCAGAAGAGATCCAGACAGACCCCCGAGAAGTCAACCACAACATTGCAAAGCTTTTCACCTCATACATCTGTATGCACCGCTACATACCCCTTGCCAACGGCTTGAAATTCCTAGGCCCTAAAGACCAAGCCACCAGGTCCTGCAAACCTGCCGCAGTAATGCAGACTATTGGAATTAGTCTCGTGGTGTGGCTCCTGTTTGCGCTGAGTACGGTAACTGGTCAATCCGTGTCTCTTGGAGTGATTTTAAAGTTTTTTAGGTGTATATTCGGGGATTGTGTAGGGACTACCACTCTCCCCAAACCCTAAACTCTAAACAGACACCAGTAAGGTTTTGGGGGAACTTGCTATTTCCTTGGTCTTTGCTGCTGTGGCTTGGGTCTGCCCTTCTCTTTGCCTGCTTCGTATGGAGGCGACTGTTTTGGGCAGAAAAGTAGAAGCGATTACATATATATATATATATGTATATATATATACATATAGACTCTCATGGAAGTAATTGGCGAATTTTGGTGATTATAGGTATCGATCTTAGGGCTTGAGGTTTGGGTCTGGAGGTTCACGGCTGTCGAATCGCGGTATGAGACCGTTTCGCGAAGCCTCTAGTTGTAAGGGAAACTCGAACAACGGGGATGTGCCTCAAATCAGTTCAACGGAACTAGTGGGGGTCCCTTGTTGCAAGTTCCCATAAGACATTGGTGAGTCGTAACGTGTCAAGGCCTTGACTGGGGTGACCGCGAATCCAAAACCCTAAACCCAAAACCTCAAGACAGCCCTAAATCCTAAACCCTAAGCGCCGAAATCTCATCATGGACTGAGAGCCCTAATCCTCAACCTCTGACCCCTCTGACCCTTGTTCCAGCTTTCGAATTGCCCGGAGGTGTCTCTGGCAGCTGCGAGGCCCGTTCACATCCTGAGCAGATGCGATTGGTTCTGGGTTTAGTGTTTGGGGTTTAGGGTGTCGGACTAGGGTTCAGGGTTTAATGTGCAGGTTGTGGCGGGTTCTTGGCTAGAATTGTCTCACCTGCGTCAATTCATGTAGAGGCCTCTGCAACTGAATCTGGTTTCAGTTGGGTGCCCTTGATTATCTCGCTGGCGTTCATGTCAAGGGTTGGGAGATGTTGGGAGCAAATCCCTTGTATGGTCGCTATGCAATGCCCTAGAACTGCACATCGTCATTCTCTCAACCCTCCCAAAACCCTCAAGCCCAGAAAGGTGCCCTGGACGTCAGAATCTCACCTCACAGACCCCTGAGAAATACAGCTGCGGCAAAAGCCCACTCCCCTCCTAAGTTTCCCTCTAATAGGGCTGGGCTACGGGTCGAGGGTTTAGGGTTTTGTGTACAACAAGGATGAGCAGAACTGGACTTACAATCTTACGTATGATTGCGGTAGCCTAGATACGTCCAGTTAGGGGCATATTGGTAAGGTTCGAAGCCCTTTTATGAGTAGTTACTCAGCTGAAATAACAATCTTTGAGCGCGGCAGCAAACTCTAAAGCTAGGTGGGTGGCTCTTACTTAGCTCAAATAGCAAATTCCCTTGGTAGTGAGGAGGCGGATTGTTTAGGTAACACATGAATCCACTTCCAGAAGGTACGGGGACAACCTACCCCCCGAGCCCTGACACTTCACCATGTACCTATTGTGTGCGTAATAAGAGGGCTTTGGTAACCTAATCCCCTATAAAAGAAAAGAGAATCAAATGGAACAGGGTAAAGGTCAGGGGAGGTATGGGTTACCTTGAAAAACATCAAGAAAGTATCCACCAAGATCCCTGGCTCTTTTTAGGGTAATGGGGATGAAGTTAGTGTCCAGAGCAGCCACATGAGAAGATAGCAGAAGTCATGCAACATCTTTTTGAAAGACCTACAATAACCCCTCTAGCACAAGAATCGATCCTCGACATGTGACCTGTTTGTTGTCTGGCGGATTGAACGATGCTGCCACGACCTTGCAGAATTTTATGAAGGGCTTCTCCACACTGAGGGGTTTCTGTTTAGGGTCCCCAAAAGCCTCCCCACTACAGGGCAAACCCTTGACCTCGAAACCGTAACCCCTAAACCTCTACATTCTCTAAACGCTGAGATGTCCAAAGCAACATCCTAGCTGGACTTTCCAGTGCAGTTCTTTTTTTGGTGTCGGTATTTTTCCACAAAGATCCTTATCAGGACCCCATGAAGAACTACACTGGAGGGTCCAGGTAAACATTAGACACTTCACACTAAGCTCCTCGCACCCTGAGACATATGGTACTCTGGCCCTAAACTCTTAACCCCCAAAATCTAGACCCCCAACCGCTACACCCAGAACGTCTCCATGTATCCCTGTATAGGACACTCTTAGATTGCGCAAGGCAACCTAAACCCTGGCATCCCTACTGACCCTTGCATAATCCCTGTTTAATTCCTAAACCCTTTAGATTACCCCTTTGGAAGTACTACTGTAGTTCCCATGAACCCCTGAGCCTAAACCTCTATAGCCCCCCCTTTAAGTAGACAGAATATGGAATTGCGCAATATCATAACAAGATTCCCACATATCCCAAATTCTATCTACTTAAGGGGGACTATAGCCCCAATATATACCCTATTATAATATAGTAGTTTCCATTTCATTTTCCATTATCCCGACATAACCCTATAAAACCCAATACTCTATCTACTTAAGGGGGACTCTACCCTAAACCTTCAACCCTAAATAGCAGCTTCCATTTTTTCATTATCCCTACATAACCCCTATATCTACTTAAGCGGGACGATATGCTTTCGGAGCCATGGCGGGCCCCGGAATTGGTCCTTGGGCCCAAGGCGTAGTGGATTGGACCAGGCATGCATGAAGCCAGAGCTGGGGCTCCTGAAAGCTTAGGGGTTGGAGGTTCAGAAGGCAGGGTGTAGGGGTTTAGGGTTTGGGGCGACTTGGGGCCCCCTATCCCATGATTTCAAAGTTTAGGGTTGAGGGTGTAGGGCTGAGTTTCGAAAATGTTGAGGATTCAGGGTTATAGGGCTGAAGGCTGGCGGCATGCGGCTTGGGGCTTCTACGGATTACATTTGTACATTACAGAAGCTTCTCTTCCTCAAGCAAACATGGTTCTCCTCAATATTAGGCACTAAGCTCCAAACCTATAGATCCGGTATTATCCCAGTTTCCATGCTCATTTCCTGAAATTAGGAGTAATAGTAGTAGTAAGAGCAATGATAACATCAATAGTAATAACAAGAGGAAAAATAGCATTCTAAATGATAATATTTCCTTTCCTTATGAAATTTCCCACCCTGACCCTAAACCCTAACCCTAAACCCTAACCCTAAACCCTAAACCGCGTATGATTTTCCAAAATCTGTTTACGCCCACGGTGTCAGGCACGAGTCCTTGGATGTGGGAGCGGGGCAGCTTGGAATTGCATTCAGAGGTCTGGGTTGCTGTTTAGGGTTTAAGGTTTAGGGTTGAGGGTTTAGGGTTGAGGGTTTAGGGTTTAAGGTTTAGGGTTTAAGGTCTAGGGTTTAGGGTTTGGGGTTTAGGTTCCTAGAATAAGGAAACCCTACTATTTACTTTTATATACCCATCTTCTGGTAACTTTATTTAAATTCCTTAACAGCAACCCGGACGTTGCCACCTCCCTACTTAGGGCCTTCTCTCGAGTTCAGGGCTGCTTTCAGGTTGCGAGCTTAGGCCTAGGGCGTTGGTTCCTTTTCCCTTACTACAAATTATGCCAGCTGTTCGGCGGGGTCCGATTGTTTGATAGTAGGGGTAGTGTCTTTCAGGGAATGGCCCAGAACCTCCAAAACTTCTAGCCGACCATTGTAGCCCTAATATCCCCTGAAATAATGTTGAGGTTCCCGATATGTTTAAAGAATGTTCCTGAAGTTTTGGGAGTTAGAGGTACCAAGGGTACAGGATCTCAGGGCTTAAGTAGGGCATGGGGACTAGGGTCAGTAATCTCGGCAAACTACAACCACTTCACGCGACTTCATCCCAACTAGTATGGTTTACAGTTTAGGGTTGATCCATAGAGCGTAGCATCCCCAGGAGCAATCTAGACAATCTGCTTCCGCGATTCTGTAAACAGGCATCGGGAAGGTTGGGGGAGGAGGGGGCTCTCTGTAAATGAGAAAACAATAGAGTCAAGGAAAAGGATCTAGCCGAAACCCTACACCCACTTAAGACGCAACACCGGAAGTAGCATTACAGGAGTTTTGGGACAGAAATACAGGTTGCACAACTCAGGACAAATTTTGATGCTGCTCAGTCCTATTATTGTAGTTTCCACAAGTAGGGGGACTCCAATATGGACCCCAACATACCATAATCCCTTACTATACGGACCCAAGAAGAGAGTTTCCTAATTTGGGGACACCCCATATATGCTTAACTGCTACCTACAACCGCAAACAAATTACACTATCGGCAGCTGGGCTTCTAGGGTATGGTCATTCTGGTGTGTTGGGGACTTATGATCCCTTGTTACTCCAGACCGGGGCACTTGTGAGACTCACAATTACTTAATGCCTCCATGCATAAATGGGCTGCAGGTATCCCAGCCCCACAACGGTTGGATTCTCAACAAGTCCCAGACACCTCAAGAAAAAGGTCTGAGTTCCATTATTACCCCCTTTGGAATGCTACTTCTTAGGGGCTCTATCCTATCTGCCGGGGCCCAAGGAATCCACCCGAATGAGGTCCCCTTGTGAGGCCCTTGGGTCCTTGTGAGGCCCTTGGGTCGAGCTTTCGGGTCATATGGCTGACGCATACACCAGAGCTGGCGATAGTACTGTAAGGGCTTGCGCCATCCTTCAGTAGTCTAGCAGCGATGGGTTCAGGATACTGAGGCTGTCCCAAACTTAGGGACCCCCAAACTTTGGGGGGTCTCACCAAAAGGATCATAGCATTTGGGTGTTTATATTGGGGTCGGCCTATTTCGGGTTCAGGATATTATGATTTCTCTCCAGCCCCTTTCCCGATCGATATCCAAACAAAATTTGATTTGAGATTGTTTCGACTCCGCTTTCTTTAGTGAAGAGTGCTGCAAAACAAGATTGGCAGGACCATTCCATAGCTTGAGCAGTGTACCACTTTCGGGTGCTCTCCTTGATTTCACGCGGGCAAAAACAAATTCTGAGTGGCGGATAAAAGAACAGCCAAAAAATGTAGAGCGACGTAAACCATTCAATAAGCCAGGCGTGAGCTGATTTTGGCGCTTTCGGGCATAAAGCTGCCATGTCCCAAGAACTCCCAGGCGGAATCCTTATCGAAACTTCTACGAGCCCGCCTGAGGCCTGTAGAGCCCTGCTTTGGTGAGCCTCATGTAAGCCTTTAGAGCACTCTACAATCCCATGCGGAAGTTTTTGCAAGTGCTCGGCTTTTTATCCCCCAAAAGACACAAAATTTCCCTAACGATTCATTTTCCCTTAGGTTCTTCACTGCCATCCATGTTTGACAAGCACTCAGATAACCGAAAACTCTAAATGTCCTAGAACCCCCTTGAAGGGTCCCAAAACATCCCCTTTGTGAAGACCCTTTTCAGGCCATGTTGAGAAATCTGCACACCCCAATAAACCTTAAGCCTCCCTTGGAGGTTGATTTGTGGCGATAGGGCGATACGCCCGAATAAGGTTACATCTATAGTATCTTTATTTGAAATGATCCCAGTAAGCCCTACACCCTGACCCTCTAAGCGCAAACTTTGAGCGAATCCCAGGAATCTCTTCAAGACCTTCCCAGGGCGTCGCTGCGCTTTGGGCTGCGCTGTTTTTGGATTTATCTGTCAGCTGTGCCCGTTGCATGTAGTTTGACGGAACAACAAATGGTATCAAGTACATTTGCGGCCTCTAAGGGGAATAAGAACAGTATGAATAATACTACATAGTATAATGGTAATGAAATATTAGTAGTAACAAAAGCAATAATCCTAGTAATGGTACTAGGAATAGTAATAGCAAAAGCAGCAACACTGGTCTAGTGCGATTGTCAGATGAAGTGACCAAACACGCAAGAGTCATCAGAAAAGGTCAGTTGAAGAAAACACCAGGAAAGGAACTTAATTTAAGTTACGATGATGGGCACAGAATAGGTTATATAGGATATACACTTCCGTTGCATTTTATACGTCTGCGAGGTGAGTGCGCCTGGAAGGGGTTGCCCTGAAGTTTCCGCTCCCAGTTGCGGTGCGAGAGGAGGGTGGAATCAAAGACGGGACGAATCGCAACCGGGAGCATACGGCTCACAAAGAAAAGAAGGCAAAGCAAACTGTGGGACTGGGGTGCAAGTACAAGCGAGAAGGGTTGGAAACTCATTTGCCCAATATTTTGAGATCCTGTTTATTTGGTAGCCGTGTAGTTTCACAAAACGTTGCGGTCTTTCGTGCTTCTTTTGCGTGTACGAGAAGTAGCAGCGAGCAGGAAAAGAACTGCAGCTTTTGATGACCCGCGATTTTCCTTGTAATGACACTCTGTGGCCGCAAAGGGTGGTGCAAGTCCACAGGTACTCGCAAAGATGAGACAATGACCGAACAACAAACTACGACAACCTGTGAGCAATTGGCCGCGCAATCAAGTGTCAAGTGTCAAGCAGCTTGTACAGTTCCTAGCATATAGAGGTATGAAACATAATGAGTTTAGGTCAGAATTAGGGTTACTGAAGAATCAAAAGAAATGGAAATGAACAGCAGCCTGGGGTGCACTATGGGGGACTTACAGGGATGATACTAGATTTCTTGTATATTGACATTAGAGGGTAGCTCACACGCGCTTCGAAATAAAATTGGTAACTGTCCAGGCCCCTACAGGATCCAATAAAGCTCGACACATTCAGTAAGGGGCCCATGGCGAATCTAAGGTGTAGGGTTTGGGATTCGAGTATTTAAGGTTTAGGGTTTAGGGCTGGATAGTTACAGAGCTTGAACAACAACATGCAGCGCAGAGTTCAGGGGGTACCGAGTTGTTCAAATCCATAGCATGTATTGGACCATTTCTCTTATTGCTTACCGTGGATAGACGAAATCTTGCACCACTTGGGATATCATCCTCGTTTTGGTTGGAGGTTGCAATTTGCTGCCCGTATGACTATATTTAAGAGGCTTTGCATGCAACGGTTCGCCCCTCAACCGCTCTAGACTCTTGAACCATATGAGAGGCTCCTCATGTATGTCAGCTGCTTGCTATAATTCCAAGCAACGCCCCCGCCATCCGATAATGGATGAGGTTGCCGTCCCTACTTGCACTTTGAGAAACCACTCTACAAAGTCATAGGCTTCTACATCAGCACATAATCTCCAAAACACTGCTTGTGGGAGCAATACTTTGCAGCGGAAGGAATGCTCTGAGGAGTGCCCTCTGCAATATAATCAGCCCCTACTAAATAGTCCCGTGATATACTCGAAGAATATCCACCAGGTTTAGTATCAGGGGGAGGGATTCTCCACGCCTGGTGCTAACCTTTTCAAGGCATTCTCGTGGCTCATCGGGGACGACTTGTGTACGAGCCTTGGACATGGTTCAGAGCTAAGGACGTAGGGCTTAAGGCTTAGAGTTCAGGGTCTAGAGTTGGGGATTGTGGGTTCTGAATTTACTGACTCTGCCCCGGGGTTACTAAAGGGTTAGGGCAACTACGTATGCAGGGTTAGACTGAATTCTAACTGGCATCACATAGATATGCCACAAATAATGTAACACTGATTTCCAGACCAAAACATACTGGTAACTTTAGTTAAGTTTCTCAACCGCCATTTTTGTCCTGTAGTCCATTACCCTACGCAATGCCTTTGGAGGATCAGCCCATAAATTTACCAAGGCCAGCTCAAGACAACGGTATGAACTGGGTTGCTGTTTTCAAGCTAGGTGGCATTTCGGGATTTATCCATTGGTTGCGCATGGGAGTCTATACCTAGATAATCTTGGAGTGCTTTAAAGTAGTTCCACCGTGGAAACTTGCTTTAAGTCAGCAATATTTTCCTGGAAACCACAGTGTCTGTTGTATGTATCTATATTGCGGGAACCTGTGTTAAGACCCCTAACGGCAACCCCTCGAACCACGTCCACACAACCTGAGAATGTTTGACTATAGTAGGTGACAGAAGATTATAGTATGATATAACTTCTCATTAGGGCTACAAGCAAGAAGCATACTTATCATTTTGCTCGTCATACCCTTAGTAGGAGAACCATAGCCTGGTCTTGTCATTGTTCTTTTGGGGCACTTGTAGGTCCACAGTCCTCACTCTCCACCCCAAAGCGTGAACCCTAGCCTAAGCCTTCCTCTGGCATTGTGTGTTTTAGCTAGGAGCACTATGCCCCGGGTGCTGATGCTTTCGAGCGAATCGAGCTGGATAGCGCTGCGAAAACGGTGAGCGCGCTGCTCATCGGGGTCCTGGTCACGCAAGGCTGGGCCAGGGCGGCCACTGAAACCTATATTGGCGGGCTTCTCACAAGGCGTGTCCTTCGGGAAACTAGGGGTACACCCGGATCATGACACGAGGGGCCACACAACTCCCATATAAGAAACGCCCCTAAAGCAAGTACCAATACACTTTTGAGGCTTCTTCGAGGTAGCCCATGCCAGAATTCTACGAGGAAGCCCGGACCATATTATGGGTGATTGTCAAAGCCCTGCGTTAGAGAGTTCTTTGTCGGGCTCTTTGTCAGTGATGGGAGGTGCGCCAGACAGGTGCTTCTCTGGTAATGATGGCTCACACTTAGAAGTTGAAGGTGGCTATGGCAGTTTGGCAAAGCAGGGGGCCCTCAAGGGACCCAGGGGATGTTGCGGGAATACGTAGGGAGTATGGGGGGGCCCTTATTAGGTAGAATATAGGGGATATTTGGAGAAACCCCCTTATAACCGAATTGTAATTGCATGTATATATCTCTAAACAAACCACTAAGTCCCTTCATACGTGTATACTTAGGTTATAAGTGCAGCTTTACGTGGGCTATGATTACTCTGAACCTCGTAATACACCCTACCCTCCAATGACCCGAGCTGTTGTGCGGGGGCCCCATATAATGAACCAGCCAATCCAATGTAGTCCCTTTTCGGTTTGGTAGGGTCTTAGGTTGGAGGGTGGAGGGTCTAGGCAAAGCTTTGACCGTGTGGCAAAGGCAAGTTGGACATCGATCGGCCCCTAGCAGAGTACAAGGTGAAGCCTTTTGCCTACTGGGGTGGCCTGGCAGACCTGAATAGCAATAGTAATGTATACTAGCGGTATGGATGGTGGTAGTACTAGGAAGATGGGTATTCATAGCAATGTCATGAGTTTGCTGGTTCTGGGGTTTGAGGGCTTAGGATATAGAGGTTTAGGGTTCAAGGACTCAG
Source organism: Symbiodinium pilosum (assembly GCA_905231905.1). NCBI lineage: Eukaryota > Dinophyceae > Suessiales > Symbiodiniaceae > Symbiodinium > Symbiodinium pilosum. The sequence goes on from CAJNIZ010015213.1 coordinate 28,685, forward strand.
CAGACTGCGCATAGATCAATCTTCGTCTAGCTATGGGAACCATCACCGGGATTACAGTAGTGGTTCTTCCAATGGTTGCAGGAGGAGAATGCAGGAGGTCAAAGATTTCCTCTTGGATCCATTCTGTCATGCATGGCAGCCAGCCACCCAGGCTGATTGCTGACGGAACGAACTAACCTGGAATACCTCCGGCATGTAAGGGCGAAATGGAATATACATTGTACACCTGCACAGTGGGTGTTTTCCCCTGCCGTGCATGCTCCTAATAAACCCCAAGCCTATAGTTTCGCTGGCGACATGGGACCACGAATCCCCGAGCTCTTGGATGTATGTTTGGGGGAAAGTGAATTCAAAAAGAGACTACATCCCAGCACTGGTCTAATTCTAACCCTTCACAAGTCGTTCACAAACCCCATTACGAAATTCCAGAGCCAGGATTCGGGCATGAGTACGGTTTAATTAGGGATTAAGGTTTACAGCTTAGATTACAATAATTGTCCCCCCGAACAACCTTTTGTTGTAGCTTAAGGCCCTTGTATAGGAAGTGCACACATCTGTAGTTCGGTTACCCTGGGAGGAGTGTGTTGACCGCACGCTTGCGTTTCATCTGGTCTTAGCGCCAGGAGCTCTGGAAAGGTAGAGTGAGTGGTTCATCAAAGACTTTAAACTTGTACCTTTAATTTCAGTAACCTTGCACTTCAATTGATTAAGGCCTATGCTCCATGGTTTAGGGATCCAAACCTAAAGGTACAAGCCCTAAGGGTACAAGGGAGAGCCCCCTGAAGTCAGCAGGCTTCACATGAGGCTGTTATAAAATTAGACGCCTTTATGGTAGACGACTGTCTCAAAGCTATGGACCCTTTTCCAGGAGCTTTGCTCCCCACCCAAAGCCTGAAACCTCTTAGCTGCAGTAGATGATGCCATCGGAGCTCTCACAAAATCTGGGGCCTCAAAAATGCCTTCCTGAAAGGAACCATGTTGCTGCTAGTAGTTGCTCCGTAATCAAGCAGCATTGTAAAGAAAGCCAAAAAGCTGCAACCTCTGCATGTCAGGTGACCATCAGGAGCGTCTTGGTCGTGGTTATTTGGCACGTTTTTGGTTTCAGTGCGTTTCTTGGCTGGGAGAGATGCAAAACTTTGAAGCCCTCAATCAAATGTCCGAATTCCCCTCATCTCCTTTATGAAGTGCACAGTTTGTTTCCGGCTTGCTGAACGTCATAGAGGGTTGCTTGACAATGTTGATGAGTGTACATTTGGGGTGCCCTCTTGACGGCCATTAATTTACATCTTACCCTGCATCATCCAAGCACAGCCCTGGACAAGCTTTAAACTGGGTTCACCCCAAGCAGTGGTTCATAAAGAAATTGGTCTCAAATTGGTTGAATTTCAGGCTTCCCTAAGCCCTAAACTCAATTCAAAGAACCCAAGGTATTGGCCTTTGATCACCGCACGTCACTTGATGACTCACACCTCGGGATTGGGCAAAGGACCACTTAAAGGTTTATAGGACTGAGGTGCCATTTGGTCAATTTGAAACGCTTATCTAGTGGTACACAGGAACAAGGGTGTAGGGTTTAGGGTCTGAATCCTTGAGCCCAAACCTCAAAATTAATCCCGGCCAAATTCAGACTCCGAAGCGGCTAATCCCTTTGAATCTCAAATGGTCTCGTGCGAAGGACCCCCAGGCGTGAAATTCGAACCTCGGCAAGGGAAATGGTAGATGATTTCCGGCATGAGGCTTGCAGGAGTTTTTGGAAACCTAAAGGTTTCCATAAATGCGGGGACTCCAACATAGAGAGACCCCAAAAAGGGATCCCTGAGTTTTGGGAACCCTCAAATGGAGTTTGAAGGAGCATAAGAAGAGCGCATTAATGTAAAAGCCTGAATGATCACGATCATCCTTGTCCTAGATTCCATGTGTGATAATGCTATTGGATACTTCAAACACCCCTTAGAAGGACATTGGCAATTCTTTAGGCCCCCGCACCATGTGGTTTAGCTTTTTTGGGGGAGGAGTGGTCAAGGATATCCATCTACATCTTGTAGTGGACCACAACAACCTATTGTAGAGGCTTAAATAAGTAGCAATGTAATCCTGCTACAATCTTTGTTTAACTATTGTAGACCGTAACCCCAATCCCTATTCTTGCTATCCGCCCCTACATCAGTTGCTGAATCACTGACGGCCCCCGAGGAGTACAACAGCGGGGCACACATCCAGCACCTGAGTGCTCTGATGCTGGCAGAAATCAGTACCCTCCCCAAACAAAAATGGAAGCCTACATAAACCTCAGTCACAGTCTTGGCAGGGCCCTGTTTGGGCTTTGATATTGGTCTCAGTTAGTGCGTTGTGAACTCTAGATAGAGCTTTGCCATCAGGCATCCTTGGAAGCATCAGTTGGGAAGGCAGAACCATGAGAAAAATACCTCATGGCCATGGAGTTATAGTATTTCGGGGAACTCAAGTTGTCCGAGTTCTCCTCCAGCCACCGCACGTTCTTCAAAAAGCTTGACATGGCCTAAGGATCCGTGTGTTGGTTTCGGAGCAGTACGCAAGCTCCTTGCCAAGGTTTCGATAGAAGTCAACCTTTGGAGTTTGTGGCATATGACCAAGAGATCAATGTTGAAGGATTCAGGGTTTGGGCGTCTGAGGTTAGAATTGTGATTTGTTTAGGATTTGGCTTAGGCTTGCAGACTTTGGGTGCAGCAGAGCTTGCATCCCTAAAAGCCAAAACCGCGCATGGCTAAGCCTGAAACCTTTTTCCCTTCATCTCCTACTGCTAGCTCAACCGCTATAACTCCTGAAATGCGTGCGCTTTGTGTCTCTGTGTCTATGCGCGCGTGCGTGTGTGTGTGTGTGTGTCTATATATATATATATGTGTGTCTGTATGCCTGCATGCATACATGCATAGATGCATGGATGCACATACATATGCATGTAGATAAATAGGTGTATATGTAGATGTATATGCACATGGGGGCTTGTCAATTCTGTTTTATAATCTGTTCAATCTCCCGTCGGGCAGGGTGAGCATCTGCTTGTAATCCCGGCCAACCGTTCGCAACCCTATAACCCCCAAAGGACCATCCGTTTTGAGAAATCCAGAACAGAAACCTAAACCCTAAGCCCAAGGCACTGCGCTCTGCATGACCCTACGATGGCTGTCACCCAGGGCCCCCAAATTATCTTCATCATGAGGACTTGAGGGGCTTAGGGTGGTGCAGGATTTCCCGTCAACAGTGTAGTTCCCTTGAAAGGAACCTGAAACCCGAACTAAATCCCGAATAGTAAACCCAGAAACCCTACCCCTAAATCCGAAAGTTTAGCCTGGAGCCGGGCAGAGGCCCTGTGGACTGGGCCGAAGACCAGTTTGCGAAGCCATTGGGCCTTCCAGGATTGCACTGTTTGGGGGTTGGGGGTTTAGAGGGCTTGTTGAGGGTTCGGGTTTCAGGGCTTCAGCGGCATTGGGTTTTGGGCGGGAGGGCTTCTGAGTTACGGCAGAGGCTTGCTATGGGAACCTGGCGCTTTCCAGTATCATTGTCATCATTGTCTGAGGAGTCTGGGAAAGAATGCACCTCTATTGGTATTTTGAGCAGGGTTGTGCATTTTAAGAGTGCGTGAAGATGTTTTCATGGCTTAGGATTTATGGTTTAGGGCTTCCGGGTTGAAGAAACCCTGAAACCCCAAAACGTGACCTTCTTTGTGTGATCGGGACCTGGAAATATGATTCGGTTTCCTTCACGTTGCGATGTGGAAAAAGTGGCATGAGCGCCAATTCTGTTGCATCATGGCAAACCTGCAGATCCATGAGCCCCAATACATTGTAGCCGCGCTTATCCTACTTGTAACCTTCAATGCTTGCCATTTCCCATAAGCTTCCAAAACCCACGCAATCTTAGCTACTCAGATTGTTTGACAGAATACTAAGGACGATGTCAGAAGCTTTTCCCCCTGACGACATGAATATCCCACCTTGCCCTTCTATTGCTTGTTCGATCCTAATTCGACACTCTTATCAGGGACTCCGACATTTTGAAAAGGCTCCTTATTGCTCCAAGTTTGCACGCAAGAACCCAAGAGGTCGAGTCATGTAGCTTGTCAGGAATGTGCTCAAGCCCTAATATTACCCCCTTTTCTTTCCGAACTAGGCTTTATCAGGCTTAACTCTCCCTCAACAAGCCTATCATTTTGCTTTTTTTAGGGGGGGAGGGGAACCCATAAAGGAGGTGTCGTCAGACTGCGGATTTCCGGTAACGGCTGACTATATACCGGGTTCAGCGGTTAGCGATGCGAAAACAAATTTGATTGCCACTTCCAGCCACCAACAGCGTGCTGAAGTCTGACTGTGCGAAAACTGCCCTAAATTAAATAAATAGTAGATTCCATGTCAAAGGCCATTGTCCTTTGCACTTGATGCTCCATCTTTTGCTGCATCAAACTGTAGAGCTAGCCTCCTCCCTCTCCTCCTACATTTAGTTCAGATGTGTCTTTCGCGAAGCTAGGATACCATGCTCTACCCCACGCATAGTATGACTTAACCAGGAACCACCACGTACAGAAGGAACCTAGATGCCTGCGTCCGACACAAACCACATGTCAACCGATGTCTGTCATCCTTGGGTTTGCAACCTAAACCCTAAACCTTAGACCCCAAACCTTAAACCCTAAACCCTGTTGCAACATCTGTTGTTTCACATGACTCTCTAAGTTGAAACGCGTTGAAAATCCGAGCTGCGGGAGTGCTTATAGAGGTAATATAGTCGGTATATTGGAGCTATAAAGGGATAATGGATAAGAAAATGGGAAACTACTATAATGGGTTAGATAGGGTATGCAGGGTATATATTGGGGTTGTACAGGGGTCATATTCGGATAATGGAAAATTGAAAATGGAAACTATTATAGTGGGTTATATAGGGTATATATTGGGGTTATATTGGGATACTAAAAAATGGAAGCTACTATTCCCTAGGCCCTGAAGCTCCAGCTCAGTCATCAGGGCTCTTTGCTCACGATGACTTGGACGGCGATATTTCCATTGGGGGAGGGCAACTCATGAGTTGCCCTGAGCTGGCAAGGAGCCTCTGGCATGTTATTGACCACCCGAGCTATAGTCTGAACTCCTTAAAGGGGATTATATATGGAATTATAGAGGGGACTACCATAGGGGTTATTAAGGGAGATACTAGGAGTTTAGACTATGGCCCAAATTAACATGGAACCTCGGAAGGAAGGGGCCCTATGGGTCCCTGTGTAGATAACGGTCATTTGAAGACCGGGCTACTTGAGGATTCCGTGTTAGTTTGATGAGGGTAGGATTTGGGCTGTGGAGTATGGAGGTCAAACCAATAGAGTGGATTGAGCAAAAGGCGCATTGCAAGGGCATGGGCTTCTATTCTGGCAGTTCAGGACTAGGGACGGGAACCGATCGGCTCAATGAGCGGTAGTCCCCAGATTGTGTTCATATCCTGCAGCTTACTATCACTATGTCCCTGGAGTCCAGGAATAGCGTTTAGGGTACAGGGTTCAGGGTTAGACTTTACTCGGTTTTGGGTGCTAGGGGCTCAGGGCTTAGGGCTTAGAACTCAGGATTGGGCAGCTCTTGATGAACCTTATAGTAGACCCTACATACAGTCCTGCATTCCCCCTGAAGCACCAGCATGCTTTGGGCAGCTCTGAATGAATCTTGGGGTAGACCCTACATCTAGTTCTCCACTCTCCTTGAAGCGCCAGCAAGGATTGGGCAGCTTTTGATGAACCGGGGTGCTTGGCCCGTTTCCACTGCACCAGCTTGGCCGCTGGATTGGCTGCATTGGGCCACCAACAGGACCTTTGTTTCAGGTTTAGGGTTCAGGGTGACGTATGGAATTCTTTAGGGTTTAGGATGATTGCGGGGGCTTACAAGATTTTTAAGATTTGGGCTTTAGGGTGGGTTGACCCCTATTACAGGTAAAGAGTCAAGGTTTTCCATTGTTTGTGATTTATGGCCTATGGTCAAGGCTTGTTTCCTTCAAATGGAGAGGGTGAAGAATAGGTTGCGGTATTTCAATCATTGTGAAAGCTCAGGACCTTCTTCCAATTTCATAGGTGCCTTCAAAGAACGAAGCAGCATTTGATGAACACACTCTTGTGTTGCACTTGATGTTGCGGCATTTGGTAAAGTACCTTCTGACTTTACGAAATGCCAACTGGCATCGAAACTTGTGAGCTTTGTTTTGTAGTGAAGCGGTCGGGGTTGAGGTTGCCTTTCTTGGTCTGCGAACAGCCCAAGTCCAAAAACCCACGCGGCGTTGTTCAAACAACCCCGTGCGCTAGGTTCCTTGACTACGGGGGCCCACTATAGACCCCAAAACACCATAATCCTTATCATGGCACCTCCAAAACGGTACCCTTAATTTTGAGCAACCCCTTGTAATCCACATGAGCTCCCTCCGCTTGAGAAACCTACATATATGTATGTCTTTATATATGCATGCTTGAAAATCCCAGAGATCCCCAAGACCTCCTACACCTACCCTTAAACCTTGCTAAGGAGACCCTTGTGCAAGCCTTGTATTTATCGTCTAGACTTCTCCCCAAACCTTTTCAAAGAGATCTCAGTTTGACTCGTGTCTTTTGGAACACCCCACGTGAACAGCCAAGGACCTCAGTCTTTCAGCTGGTCAGTAAGCAGTACATCCAAGAGATGACGCGGCCTTCCTTCCCTCAGGCTTTGGGTTAAGGAGGTATGGATTAAGTTCGGGGTCTCTGTACAACCCCACGAAACCAGCAACTCGGGGAAGGATACTCCCTAATCTGCGCAGGTCGTGTCGACCTATGGCTTCCTTCTGTGGTTGAACCACGCCCCCACGCCTGAGGATACAAGCTGCTGTATGTGCACCTGCGGTGCCTGTGCCTGGGGCAAATCCTAGTCTGACGGTGCATGCTTAAGATCCTGCATGACTGTAAGTAGTAAGGCCATGCAGGATGTTTGGTATCAGCAGTAGGGCTTCTTTGCAGGTTGTAGCACTTTGCGTTTTGGGTCTAGGGATGTATTTGACAGGGTTGAGGGCTTGAGTTCAGGGTTTATTCATATTTACTATATCCCTAAACCCTACATGGCCTGGGCGTTCTAGACTTCTATCATTTCCACGGTACATGGAAGTCAGAGTCCTGCAGGGTTTTAGTACCAACAGTAGCGTCTGATTTTAGGATTCAGGGCATACAGGGTTATGTTCGTGGATGAAATCCTGCACCAACCTAGACCTTAAACTTCAAATCCTAACCCCTACATCCTTAACCCTCAGCCGTCAAAAAGTACTGGACTGAACGACCGAATACCGGAATCCCAAAATCCACCCAACTTTCTCCACTCGTCAGAACTGCTGGGACTTGACAACTTTGACAGCTTAAGTGTTAAGTGGTGGGCGGGGCTTCGGCTTTGGTATCCTTATAAAACCCCAATATGCGATAGTAGTTTCCATTTCATTTTCCATTATCTCTATATAACCCCAACATACTAAGGGTTTGGAATTCAGGGGTTAAGAGAAACCAAGAGAAATTGGCCAAGGTTTTGGCGTCCCAGGGCCGCCCATCTTCGGTATCAACGAGGAGGCATGGTTTGCTACAGGCTACCTCACCAGGCGGGCAATAACAAGAGGGATCACCTACAGGTAATGGAATTTTCACCCCAAGAAGTACAATTTTGAGTAGGTTATAAGTGGGCCCGTAGCGCGATAAACAGACTATGGGGCACGTTCAGGGTTATGGTAATCCACGTAGTATATGGCAGCCTGAACACAGAAAAAGGTGGGAGAGGTAACTTCATGAAGGCTAGTCTAGTTCGATCACATGAGGCAGCTATGGGATCTAGAAGTTTAAGCACGGTTTAGCTTCAAGGCTTTTGGTTCTGGGGGATTGAGGGTACCCGGATTTAGGTAGCTTTTCGTCTCATGACGCTTTGGCAGGAGTTGGGGATCAGAAGCAACTCTTGAAGTTGCCGTTGAAGAAGGCTACTGGTATTATGGCATATTTTGGTATATGCCCCATGAACTAAGGATCCGCACATAAGAGGGGCAGGGACCACGTGAAGCTTTTGGAGCAAGATAGGTACCCAGGCACCGAATAGACCCGAAAAATGCTTCAGAACGATTCGAACTACCCGTAGACCCTAGACCCTAAACCCTACTTAGTAGTATCCATTTCATGTTCCTTTTCTTTTCCGTTAGATCCGCCATCAATGGGGCAATACCTCTGCATATCCACTGTATAAGCCCATGAACTTAGTAGCTTCCATTTCATTGTCCATTTGGTTTTCCATTTGATTCTCCATTATTGGGACCTTTCTCCCTGTACAACCCCCATATAACCTTATATGATCCCCATATACCCCTAGAATCTCCTATATACCACTATAGAATCCCCAAAATGCCAGAATGCGATGCGGAGCCTTCACAAGAGACACCCAAAACTTCCTTAACCCCTGAGCTGAAATCTTAAACCTACCTGTAATCCCAATGACTTACAGTTTTATGGGTCAACCCCATTAATTCGAGAGTAACTACTACTCAGCTGTACGCAATCGGTAGGTACTTGAAGCTGCAGGAAGCCCTAATTTATGAATCCCCAGGTACTTGATCATGCTTCCCGAGCCCTAGCTTGATTGGGCAAAGACTCCGATTTAGGGTTTAGTGTTCTGGATGGTGAACATCGGTGTTTGCAGGATCGGGAGGGGGCGAGATTAAAGTCTATGGGTTTAAGGGTTGAATGGTCTCGCGCTCAGGTTTAGAATTTGGTGTTCAGGCCTTAGGATTGAAGAGGCAGTTTTTGGGGCTGGGTTGGGCCTTTAAGGTTTTAAGGTTGGAGACTTAATGCTTGCGATCTAGTCGTTTCAGGTCCTGCCCCCCGCAAAATGATATAGGTTAGGCCGTTCACCTTTTGCAATAAATGTCCTTGACGGGATCTTATTCATTGGCGATTGTATTTTTCCATGGCTATAGTGCTAAATAGTGCTAATTATTCTGGGGCAATGGCCCAAGATATGGGACCTCGTGTTGGCATCCATTCCAAAATTTTCAGAGATCCTCAAGAGCATTTTTTCGGGTTCCATATTTGTTTGCATATGCAGTTTGGGTTGTGCTTTTGAGCCACGCCAGGAGGCAAAGAAGCGTCCACCATGATAAGCCACAAAGTCCAGTTCCTGAACCTTGCTATTAGTATGCCCCTATAGAACGCATATATAACCTATTATAGTAGTTTCCATGTTCTTTTCCATTATTCCCATATATAAATGCGGCGGGTACCAGATCTGTGGTCTTTTTTAATTACAGAAATCCAGCATGCGAATGTCTTGTTCGGCATCGGCAGGATGTCAGCTTTTCCTACGCATGCTTCAACTATCCTAGCTGTTTCGCAGTGTGATGCGTAAAGAATACTGGTGACAGCAACGAGCTGGGTCTAGAGTTTAGGGCCTTGGGGAAAGCTCTAGGCTTCGAACCCTAGGTCCTGAACCCTATCCTTGGTTTATGTAATTGCTACAATCCCCTGGATACCCCCAGACCCTGGTTGAAATCATCCCTAGAACAGCCACTCCAACAGTCCTATAAGCTCCTATTTTGATACTAAATATCCTGCATGACCTTGATATACTATAGTACCATTATTCCCAAAGTTTAGGGTACTTAGGGTCATGCAGGATTTTTTAGTGTCAACCTTATAAACCCTTAGGAAACCCTGAGCAACCCATCATAGTAGTTTCCATTTTCTTTTCCATTTTTCCAATATAAGCCCTAAACCCCAATATATACCTATAAGCCCTTCGGGTTTAGCGAATCTCAGGATCGAGATGCCTTTGTGGTTTCATTGGGCATGGACCTCACTGGATCGACCTCGTGTTCCGTCACTTGGTCCTGGCTCCTCGGATTCTTTGGGTCAGGTGGGTGCCCCAAACCCTAAGCCCTACGCCATGTTTGGTCACTTGGTCGTGGTTTCTCGGATGATTGGCCACATGTGGGCTACTGTTGATACGTGGAAAATCTTGCATGACGTATACTTGAATTTAAGGTGAAGTAGCAGTAATATAGGATGTTTTTGTACTCAACCACATGGATTTGGACGCTTGCGAGGCTGTGAAGCGGTTTAAGGTTAGGCTGGGGTTCACGGCTCCGGTTTTTGTAGGAACTTGGGATTGGGTTGAGATTGTGGCCTGGTTTTGTTGAGTTTTTTTTTGGGCGTTACCAAACTCAGCGGTGGGCCCGCGTTATGTTACCCGGAAACTCTCCAGCCTCATTCTATCTCCAAACGAGGACCTTTATGGAAACTCCGGAATGTGAGCTAAAAGGGCGGATGGCTCGAGTGCGGTGACCTGCTCCTCCTTGGAGCAAGGTGGGAGATTCATGGGGAGCACCATGCTGGTACATGTATGTAAGGCTTATGTGGCCGCCGCTTTTGTAGGGTGTTGGGAGTACGCAGCATACAAACATTCGTTACATGACTAGATTTGATGATCCAAGTTCTTGCTTCATGAACTCAAACCCCAAGCCTTAAATGACAAACATTAGTCTTCCTGGGCGCAGGTTTTCCATCACCTATGACGACTCCTTTGGGGCCCTCCTCCATTACCTGGTCATCGAAGCCGCCCTGCCGTTTCCAGCATCTACAACAACCTTGACGAGCACCACGCTAACCCGAACCTGGATAGACCTTTGGGATTCTGGTTCAGGGTTTGGGGCGTTGGGTTCATAGGGATAACGTACACGGTATATGAGGGGTTTGAGTGAAAGGTTTAGGGTTCAGAGCTTTGGGGATTCTTTGTATTTGTTTCGGTGGTATACGATTCGTGGTAAAACTACGAAAGACACCGTGTTCGTTCCTGGGAAATAGAGACTAAGGAACCCGAACCATCACCACTCAAACCGTTTCCACGTACACCACAACTTCCAGAACGACGGCAGCTTGGTAGAATCCCAAGCAGAAGGAGATAAGGGCAAAGCTAGGGAAATGCCGATCCGGTTAAGGAGCATGTATGATGCATTTTTTGAGAAGCTACCCAAAGAAGGGTCCCACCGTAATAAATGATCAAAACCAAATGAACCAAGAGGGACCCTTCCGTGATTATTTTTCAATACATCCCCAGATATCCCTGCATGTCCCTGGATCCGTTTAAAGGGCCCCCGATTTTACATTTCATTTTCCATTTTCGTTTGCAGTGATACATGGTCCTGAGTCAGGTGACCGGCACAACCACCTCCATTGCCACTACAGTGTCCACCGTGGCTGGCAGTGACTATGGGATCAGAAAAAGCAAAAATTTCGGAGAATCCTACCTTTCAATTGCACGTTCCACTGTCGGGCTAAGGATAGGAAAGTTCTGGTGATTCCCTACATGAAAGCTCTGTATAGCATGTATGCCCGCACTTCTTGTGGCTTTCAACGTAGGTCCCAACCACAAACCCCACTCGCTATACGCTCCCATCCAAGCCCTATAGTCTCGCAGCCCAAATCCTAGAGCCCCGATAATCCTTAAACCTGAAAGGACTATAATCCCGATTTCCCTTTCATTTTCCATTTTCTCTTCCAGTCGATTCTCGCTCGTAGGGGGAATATATTCCTAGACCTTAAACCCTCAGTAGTTTCCGTTCTCTTTGCATAATTCCTATAAAGACCTTTATGAATGTGTGTGTATATATGTATATAAACAAAACCCCATTTACCTCAAAGGACTGGCCATTGGACTGGCTATGGCCCACGACCACCACCACTACCCGAGGTTGGTGGCCATGGGCTTTCGTTGATGCGGAGACACTGGGCAAGAAGCTGCTTTAGAGTTTAGGGTGTAGTGTAGGGTGTGGGGTGGTTGGGGTAGGGTGCGGGCTGGTTGGGGTAGGGTTCAGGATTTCAGGCTGGAGCTTGGTTTCAAAAAATCTGCGGCGAAGTAGTCTAAGTGGTCTTGGTCAAGTTGCAACATCTCTGCAAAATGTGCATGGCCAGTGGGGCCTATAAACACAGAGGCTTCACTATGTCGACAGGAAGTAGGTTGCAGTATGGTCCCACTATGTTGCATCCTATTGTTTTGGCTCTTAGGTTTTATGGCTTTTCCCTACCTCTGGATGCCATGTAATAAGGAATGAGAGTACCGAAGAGATGTACGGGCTCATTGTAGGCTAAGGTCAAGAAAGTCCCCTAGTTTGTGCTCATTTGGCAGAGGTATGTATCAACATTCATTAGCCCCAAAGAACTTTGTTCAATTTGGACCTATGCACTCTGTAGAAGCCTTATGTCCCTCTCCAAAGCCCCTAATTATTTTGAGGTTCACCCGAGACTTAGCCCCGGACAAGAGGCGCACACCTTGTTTTGCAGCACTGAGGTTCAAAGCAAACTTCACAACAACGACCACGACCTTCGATCTTTCGACGGTCATTTACAACCACGGGAACCTGGGAAGGCAGTGCGAGAAATGGCTTTGGGCGTAGGCTTTATAACCACTGAACCATTGCAAAGTAGCAATCGTACTCATAGTAGTACAAGATTCCACCGACAAGACTGGTCATCGTGAAGCAAAGTAAAGGGCTGAACCCCAAGCCCTGAAAATGATACAAGTAGTTCCTTGGTTCAAACCACCGCAGTCTTGAAAGGAGCAGGAAGAGTAACAACTTCGTATTTGAGTTGTTTGTACCCGTATGCCATTAGCTTCACTTCGAAAACCCGATGCACAATAGGTTAGAAATGAAGGTGCGCCATTTTATTTTGTTGCGCTGCTGGTGTGAATGCAAGAGCGCTTGACTTGAAACAGCTGTCATAGAAGAATGGACTCTGTGCCCTAAAGATAGCATTCTCATGGCAATACCTGTCAAATGCCTGCATTTAAGACTGCACGCCCGAAGAACCAAAAACCCCGCCCGTGGACGGGCGAAATTTTGCACCACCTTATACGCGCTCTACTCAAGTAATTGCCACGTTTTGGGGATACCAGGTGGTCCAAGATTATTTCCTCTATCTCAGCAACTTTTAGGAAATGATTATAGTTTTTTGGGTTTCCACGGACAGCCGGCTTTAGTAGATTTAGCACAAGATCATTAACCCTTAATTGCCACTGGCCATGGGCTAGGAATCCATCCAGGATAGGTCAGGTGATCGCATGTGGTATTTCAAGCTTTCCCTGAACCGCTGGGGGTAGGAACGTAGATGCAGAAGCACTGCCTGTGGGAGAATGTAGGAGACTGCCCCCTTTATATAGGTCACTCCAGTTATGTGTACGGTTTTAAGACCAGTTAAAGGCCTTTACTGGGTCCTATGAACCTCCAAGTAGGAGAACAAGCTTGCATGGCACGGTCTGTTGTGGCATCCCTGGATAAAATCATCCATCACAGGTGGGGGTACTGCAGCAGACTACGTCATTTCCAATACCCTTTTTTCCGAGCATCCCTGTATGACTGTATAACTTTGGTATGGGATGCTTCAAACAGACCTAAAATCATATTGATGGTAACTCAGGCCCTCACAGTAATTGTGGCCCTGTGGGAGGGTCGGTCCGTGCTTGAGAGCTTGGCGGGCTACATCGTCAATAGGTGTTTGTGCTGCAGGGCGTTTTCCGAAAAAGTTAGAGGCCTTGTTTTGGGAGTCTCTGTAAGACGAAATGATTCCATGTTTGGGTTCCATTTAACAGCCCCCTAATTGTGTGGAAGCCTTTGTGTAGCCCAAAGAGTGCAGGGCAGTGTAGAGGCGAGCTAAGGACCAAATCCAATGCATCTCGCGTGCGCAGCAAGCGCCACAAGAAGCAGAAGCGAGAAGAGCGTACCATCCCCGGATAGGGACCATTCTTCGAAATTACATGTAGAAGTCTTTGTATCATGGGTCTTCGTGAAAAGGGTTCCCCACCAGTAATATTGGTGGGTGCATTTATCTGGGGGGACCATAGATTAAAACAGAATCCTACCACATCTACGGACCACCAGAGGGAAACATTTTCTCAGTCCGTACTTAAGCAAGCACCCAAACCCTAAGCCTGAACCCTTAACCAGGTAGATTGATGTAGGGATTATGGGTTGGGGACTTTGAAGGGTTTAGTGCTTAAGGGCGTAAGGAGCAGGAGCGTATGCTCCCCCAAGCGAACAAGGAGCCCCATGTACAGAGACAGTGGTCTTCACAGCACATTTTGGGGGGAGGGTAGCCCGAAACCCTGAAATTGTCCTTGCATACCACCCTAGAAAGCCCCTCAAATGGCCCTTAAGTATTCTCTGTCAACGTGAGAAGTTTTTAAATGGGGTCTGTGTCGGATGGAAATGTATCGAGGCATGCTCCTGCACGGCTTAGGGTTTAGGGTTTCGGCTTTAAAATGTTCAAGGTATATAATGGGCAAGCATGTTATACTTCCTACCAAGGAGTTCATTATGGATATGTTTGAGGTATAAAACTGACCGGCATGTTCTTCTTTTTGGACACGGTACTTCTTCCGTACTGAAAGAAGATCCACCTTCCTTCCTGGAGCAATGGAGACCAAGGTATTGAAGCTGAAGAGGACAAAGGACCATCCCTGCAGAGCTCCAGGTTAAGGGCTTGGCCTATAGTCCCCCTTAAGTAGATAGAACATTGGGTTTTTTGGGTGGGTATATAAGGATAATGGAAAAGAAAATGGAAATTACGATGTTATAATAGGATATATATATATTGGGGTTATAGTCATCCCCCTTAAGTAGATAGATTATGGGGTATATGGGGATCTTACTATGATATACCCAAAGCCAAATTCTATCTCTTTAGGGGGGACTGTAGATTTTAGTCGCCTCCCCCCTCAGAGTAATCCCCTCGCCCTCCTCATGTGAAAGATTCGCAACAGATTTCAGTATCACGCAATAGGTCCGGGGCATAGGCGCTAAGGTCTTAAGGCGTAAGGTTCGGGGCTTAGCGTTTGCTCCAGTTTGGGGGTTTTGCATAAGAGTCTGCAAGCACTATTACAAGGTCTGTCTCGCAGTAATTTCCCGCATGGGTAGCAAAATAGTCTCTTCGGTGACTATCTCCAAAATCCCCTCATATTCCGCATGTATCCCAAGGGCACCCTACGGTCAGCAACCCCCATGTTTCCGTACTCCCCATGCGACATGGCCCTCATGTCGAATTCAGGAAGCCTTCATGTCAGTGAAGCCATGTTAGGGTTTAGGATTTAGAGAACTTTAGGGCAATCTTAAGGGGTGGTGCCCTGAACAGGATACGTTGGTGGATCATGCACTTGCAGCTGTCCAGTGGATCAAGACTTTGGGCGTTGTTCCTGATCTTCAAGTCTGCAACCGCCTTTTTCTGCCTGGTTCAGCATTCTATGAATGACGTAGGGTTGCTACTAGCAGCATAGGCATAGTCTTGGTGAGTGTATGTCGCAGTCATTCCAAAGAATTTTCAAGCAGTGTCTGCTTTGGGTTTCAATTTCGCAGGGGGCCTATATAAAGCGAGATAACCCAGGTACTGACCTGCCCAAAGCAAATCCCATGTGATGCTCAGATCTACCCTATACATGCCAATACCTCTCAACATTGGACCGCGAAGCCAGAGATTGCTTTGATTTTGGCAACGCAAAACCTCGAAGCATTTCTCTTGCGCAGCTTACGTAAGACAAGCCCCTTAAGGTTCGGCTTGATGGCTAAGAAAGCCTTTCGCTTCACCTACGGAGATGTAGTCAGAAACAGAGAGTTGGAGAGCTGCTTTTCAGGTCTCGGCTTACGTAGTCCTTGCCAAGACCCAAAGCTCATAAGCGTACATCTTCATCCTGAAGCCTGGCTCCACCACCTGCAACTGAATCAACTGGGCTGCTGTTGAGAAACTTAGCTTATGTCACCATCAGCAAGAAACCCAATTGCTTGCTCATTGTATGGCCGATAAACATGATGCAGGGGCTATAGACCTATGTTATAGCAACTTTGCTTGAGATCTGCCACAACAACCCAGTGAAGGCTACCCCCTGCCGAACGACATGGTTTTCGGAAAGTGGAAACATGGACAGGACAACTTTGAGAAATGCAACGTGGGTTGGGGGTTTAGCATTTAGTTTTTGGGCTTGGATATTTCTAAGGACCTTTTTAGGAGGGACCCCTAATTGGGACCCTCATAGCTTATTAGGATTAAAGTGGGGACTGCCTAGGAATATCGGGGTTATTCATGGATTATATGTTCCTCCTAAGAAGCCTTCAATATTTATGGTTGCGGTTTTGTACCCTTCCCCAAAAACATTGGAACCTGTAGGGGCAGAGGTCGCGTCAAAAAACACTGTTGTATTTACACAGCCCTTCTTGGGGTGGGTTCCTGGATCGTTTGGGGGAGGATAGGCTTCATATTTTGTGGCGATATGGCGTTTAGGTTGTATAGGGTATGTGAACGGATTTGTCAATGGTGACCTTCCAGGAGTTGAATGGGGAACGAATGAAGACTATTAGGATGTCGTCTGTGCTGGGTCACAGCCAGAGAAGTTAGAGACAGGCTATGCATCTACACAGGGTGCATATACAGATTACTGGAGGCCAACAAGATTATTTGAAAAGGTCTTCTCATCTGGAATGTTGCTGATGATTCACCGCCAATGCAAACCTGAGTTCAAAGTGCAAAACCCCGCACCCTTCCAGGAGGCCTGCAATGCCTTCAGCATGGGATATCTTCTCACAGAGCTCCCTTGCCCCAACGTGGGTTCCTGGGCTTTTTTGGTCCAGCAAGGGCTCCAGGTCAGTGCTTGTAATGTAGGGCCTTATTACGCCCATGAATGGAGAATCTAATGGAAAAAGAAGATGGAAAAATCTATGGAAACTGTGATTATCTAGGGTTTTGTAGGGATGAATACCCATGTTATTGTTTAGATTTATTGTGTGATATGGTACTTGGTACGTCAAACAAATGGTATTTCCCCTTACAGACACCTACAGAAAGCCTGTATCAGCCCCATGTTATGTTCGTTTTCTCCATCATTTGATTCTCCATTGTTGGTACCCTAAATCCTTAAACCCTAAACCTTTTGTATATACACACTTAAATTATGCCCCCAATTACATTAGGCCGTGGTAGAACTTATGCTGCTGAAGGCCGGCTTGGGAGTTTAGGGTTTAGGCGTTGGGGACCCCTAGGGATATACAGGGATTACATCGGACATTTGGGGGGTCTGATTTTTTGGATTGTATGGGGTATTGTTGGGAGCCTTCTAGGGAGTAGCTTGGGTTTCGAATTCAACCTACTGAGGGTACAGACCCACAGACAGACAGACGGAAACACAAGCAGTTACGCAGATACAAAGGGCAAGAGGGAGCACGCGAGAAATCAGCTAGGTGCTCTAGAGGCCTAAACATTCGACGAGTAGAATAGTTAGTAACTTATATTGAAACCTTCAACCCGCAAACGTACTGTCAAAAAGTAATGTTTATGATCAGGCTTCTAGATTACATTTCTGAAATCTCTACTGGGAGAGGGCAGGTAGATGTTAGCAGGTTCTAGGTGGCTGCGTGAAGTCCCCTTAGTGCTTGAGGGTTGCCTTGACCTAGCAATTGGGCGCCTTCTCTTAGCAGTCTTAAGGCGCCTTGTACTACACTTTCCAGCATCAAGATATCCCCTTTGGGCCTTCTTTTTTCCGCAACTTGCTGTGGAGGTTCGGATCATTCAGCCCTTAGGCGGTACACCTGACTTCTGTCCTACACTCTTCATAACAACCCATTATGCGTTTGTAGTGACACAAGTAGAGCCCTGGCCATGGCTCTTTTAAAAGAAGGTTTGCTTAAGTCCTACTGGCCACTAGTAAGTTGTAAAGTGTGTGGGGTTTGGTCTTTTGCCTGCTTTGCACAGTCCCCAACGTCGAGTTTTTTACACGAAATCGTTTATCCTGTGAGACAGGGCAGCTGACATATCCTGAAGTTTACCGGTCATGGAAGTCGTGTGGCTCGCCCAGCTTCGAAGGTTGTTAAGCCTCAAATGCTCTCTGCTTTCGTGCTTCGCTTTATAGCAGACGCTCGGGCCAACTTCCAAATTATAGTTTGTCATAGGTGGATGCTTTGCGGCAAGATCGCGCTGTCACCAAAATCTGAGCCAAGGCACTGCAACTTATTCAATCCTCGTAAGGCTTGCACATCATCCTCCTGGAATGCTTGCATATCTGCTATCTGAGGAGATGGACATGCACAGACAAAAAGATCAACTACCCAGACGACCTGCATAGTTATAGCGCAATGGAGCCAGCAACACAACTAGTGTAGAAGCTTTGAGAAATACCGAGATTGGGTTCTGCCTATACAACGGCTTAGCGATCATAGCATAGATCCCCGAACCGTATACTGGCCCCTGCATCGTTCTAATACTCTTGCATTGGGTTTAAATCGGCTGTCCTTCGAGGGGTCTTTACTAAGGGGCCATTGTAGCTCTTAGTTCGTATTGTGGTAACAGTTACTGTAAGGGGGAAGGGCCAGTCCCAGGTGTTGTGCAGCCCTGCGAGAGCAACTCATGGGCAATAGGCGGCAGTACACATGACTTGTGCGGGCGCAGCTTCTGGCAGGAGGTAGGCTGGGGTTGTTTGTGGTTGCAGGGCTTACGCGTAGGGGCTTTGGCTCAGGGTGTTAGGGTTTAGCGTTTACACAAATTTGGGTTTCGGGTTGCGAGGTTAGTGGGGCAGCTTATAGGATGAGATTGGAAGTTTCTTTCCCAAAGTTTGGTGAATTATGGAGAATCACATGGAAGCTGAAAACAAATCTCGGAGTACATTCGGGTTCATAGAGGGATTATAGTGTAGGGGGCTTAAATGATTAGAGCCTGCCCTAGGCTGTAAAAGAGGTCTAGCAATCTAGCAGCATGATATTAGCAATTACGAGGGCTACTAGAATTCTTCGTAGGACCGGATCCCCTCTGGTACCTGTGTAGTCTCCACATACCCCTAGAGTGATGAAATCCTCCATTCCAAGAAGCAGGAGCTTCGCCACAGTACTCGGCTGCTTCGGGTTCCGAATATGGGAGGAAGCCAATTTCGAGAATCCCGTATGTATCGGTAATGATCCTAACCTCGAGCAAAAACAGTAATAGTAGATGGCAAGCAAAATCAATAAAGATAGCAGTTTTAGAAAGTCAGCATTGCAGGACATGCACATGCTGGTGCTGCTGGTGAGACTGATGCTCATGGTGGTAATGGTGGTAATGTGTCAATGCTGCTGCTGGTAGTGGTATCCATTGCGCCACCGCAGTCGTAGTAGGTTGTAGCAGCAGGAAAGGAGGAGAGGGAGGCGGACAAGGATAGCAAAGCAGCAGCACTTCTTTGTTGCAAAGATGTCATGAGGTGTCCTGTTCGTTCTTGAATACTCTAGCAACTCACGTCTCACCTCAGATGCCCGGGTAAAGGTTCTAATCCAACCTGTGGCCACATCTCCACAAACAAGCCATGGATCTCCTGCACGGCCGTTTCTGGCTTTCATTCTAAACTGCGCACACCGAGTATATGATCCTGGTCCCCCCGTTTGCCTGTTAATCTTGCCAAGCTCTTGTATCAGTGAGACAAACTACTGAAATCGTTTCTTCCTCCCAGCTACAGCCAAAAGGCACTGAAGCTAAGCGTGTGGTCAGCCAGGACATGGGCCTCAACTGCACTCAGCTTACTCATTGTCATGGACGCGAAGCGCATCCGATTTTCGTGGACACCCAGCGCCTTGCAACTTGCTCCTGCAACGTGCTACGATGGAGCTGCGACTATGACCCCGGGCAAGAAATGGTATGAATTATGGGGCTTTCGTAGAATTTGGGGGCCCCGGTTTGGGACTCCTCGTGATAAGAGCTATTGTATATTGGGGTTTAGATTGTGGTCCGCCACTTATACACCACATGGGAGTTTCTGCCAAGAATTGACTATCCTAACGGATCTTACAGATATAGAATGGAGAAGAGGAAGCACAAGCGGTCCCTCTGAAGGATGCTATGGCGAGTGTTGAGATTCGCCGATAGTATAGGTTTTACAGTTGCCCCGCTTGCGGTCAGCTAGATGCACGGTGAACATGATGTGGTGTAATGAAAACGGCAATGTTGAAGTTTATACAACTATGACATGATTTTCCCCAAAGGCCGACATAGATCATATGGGGTTTGGTGGTTAGGGGTTTTGGGATTCAGAGTTTCTCAAACTTGAGGGCCTTCGGTCATTCCCCCCAAATTAACAGTTGCCACTCATTTGAAAAGGAGCTACAACGGCAACGTGATGGACCCTCTCTGACCCCATATATATTGTGAGGGGGAATCACCCCAGGTGTCCCCTTAATTCTAACTGGAAAAGCCCCCACCCTATTCAGCTTCTACGTAGCACCCGGACTCGAAACAAACAGACGTATATACAGGGTTTGAGAGTCAGGATTTAGGGTGCAGGGCTGGGGGCCTAGGGTGGAGGGTTTAGTGTTTAGAGTTAAGACTGTGTAATTCATTTACTTTATGAAGGCCAAAGCCCCGTCCTCATCCTATTGTTGCCATCAGTATATCACAATGGCCCAGTTTTACCATAACCACACCCACCTCCAAGATGCGGAGCAATCCCTTCCTCTAATCTTAAACCTCCCCGGGCTCCTTAAGAAAAGCTGATTCAGGGGGGGTTAAGTCGGCAACCTGCAGGACCTAATGTCTCCATTTCTCCCTAGAATTCCACAAGGCTCTCCCCTTGAACCACGCTTGTTCGGGACCTTGTGCTAATTTGAGGTGGTGCCAAATAGGGTAGCTTTGGCATGAGGAGCGTGGGTCGTGATTGATACCGGCATACGGGTGATTTTTCCTATCTTGCATGAGGGCCTGTTCTCGGTATCACGGGCACCAAGACCCACTCAAAGTTCAGGCGTGGCCTTTCGCAGGAGGCCTCATAAGGTTCCACGTGTGTGTGTGTCTGGGAGAAGAGATGTCTAGAACCTCCTGAAGCACCGCCACTTTCCTTTCTTGGATCGCCTTGAAAAAAGAGACTGAATATGTAATCCTATCAATTTCTTAAAGTTCAAGGGCCGAGGCCTGCGATGAAGACAAAGGATGACGATGGCGGGTAGCACTACCCGTGAAGCTCCCTTGAAAAAAGCAGGACTACAAGGCAGACCTCTAAGCCACGTAGATCCCTTCCATGTGCTGAGGACTACGAGGCCTGCGATGTCAATGACACCTACTATCCTCCAGGCTCTGCAGAGCTTGCTCGACGTCTGCTGCAAGATTGGTCGCCACGGCGGCCTCATGACCAAGGACCCGAAGTTTGGAGTTTGGGCCTAGGGGTTTGGTGGTTCAGAGGTTGAGTGGCTTAGCGATTTTGGATTCCTTTAGCTTGACATTATCGTTTTCTGATGCAACTGCTGTTGCTGCCGTCGTTGAAGGTTGCTACTGTTGTAGTGGTGGTTGTGTTTGCTGATGTTGCATTGTGGTATTAGTCTCCTTGGGTGTCATTCTCATTCTGAAGCAGTTGCTGCCGATGTGTTGTTTGTTCTTCTTCGGGGCTTCATGGTTACTTCACCATCTAAGGTCCCTAAGCTATCCCAAATCACAGGTGGTGCAGGGTTTCTTGCATCAATAGTATGCCCCTGCCCAGGCTGGGCTTGATAATTTCTGCTATTGCCTAGACATTCTAATGTAGTTTAAGTATTTCAGATCAAGCCACCTACTGTCTTAGTTACATTTCATATGTTTGTGATGAAGCCTTCAAAAGAAGCCATTTCAGAAGTTTGAGCTCAGCTTCTCGTCTTTCTCTTATGTTCCAGTCTATGTCCATCATCTGCCGGGGTGGTTTAAACCTTGATCTTTTTTGGGGTACCCCGAATATTAGGGGCCGTGTTGTACTACTTACCCCAGAGGGGACAATATTTTTTGATAACTTAGACCCTCAAGCCATGACCCTCTGACGGGAATCAAAGCCATTTTCAGTTTATGCATGTCGAATTGGAAGGCTGTACCCGAAACTCGAAATCTTAAGCCCTACCTCTGGAAACCTTTGGCCCTAAGCCCTAGTTTCCTGGATCCGAACCTGACGCCCTAAACCCTCAACTCCAAACCCTCAGCCTAAACCCACTGCAGCAGGAGAATCCGGCCTTGCCACCATATCCTTTTGCGGACTCTGCGTGGTCTTGGGCCTCTTTATCGTGCATGAGCAACCTATTTGAATAGGCTTGAAGTATTGGCTCTTGTAGAGCGTTTTCATACTTCGTCAACAAGATTGGTGCGTGCATATGTATTATGTAGGGTGTCTGTTTGGGGAGATCATAAACCAATTTTACCTCTATGGATTAAGGCTCATGGTTGCGGTTTTCCTCAGGATTCCCAAGGATAGATTGGGATTGCAAATGGACCACGCCACGCTCTTAACTTGTATCGCCGATGTAAACCTTGTAAACTTCACACAGCCCCCATCTATGTGTATATATATATATGCTGTATGCAATCTTTGTGCAACCTCGTTTCAAGCCCTCAACGTTAACCTCAATCAAACCTAGCGCAGAGCCTTCTCTCCAGATCCTAATCCGAAACCTTCAACCCTGAGACCTACTCCTAACCCTACATATACCCCAAATGCAAATCGCAAGCCTTGTTTGTACTGTACAAGCCTAGACGACCACCAGTATTGTTTCACCGTAGTCTGTATTCTACTAGAATAAAACATGGCCGAAGCCATTTTGAAAAATTATGGAAAATCGGCGTAACACATAAGGAATGACAAGAAAAAGGTAGTACAGAACGATCGTCATACTAGAGCTCATAAAACAGGAAGAATAGCAGCAATACAAATAGCAAGAAATTGATTTCCTGTTTGCTAGGTCTGGGTCTCCTTATCGCTGTCGCCGCACGGCGCCGGCGAGCGGATCAGGCAGACTACCGCCGGCTTGCTTGACGAAAGATGAAGTGGGTCCAGGCCTTGTGGGTTTCAGGGCTTAGGGTTTAGGGCTCAGACTTTAGGATGGAAATTTCTAAAAGCAATGGTACCTTTCAGGACTCTAGCGATCTATACAGATTGCAAGGCTCGATAGTGAGGGTTCCATGACCAGGGGCCCCAAATATGGACCCAAATACCTCAATTCTTCGGACTCCTACACGGGTGGCCCGGAGGTTGACATCAGGCTCCGGAGGTCACGATTTAGGGTTTTGGTTCCCCAGTATTCCTCCATGTTCACTAGCCACAGGGTTGATGAACAGGGCTTTACACAGACAATATTGACCTACTCACCGCCCACCTGACTGCATTGGGAAGAAGCTCCATGGCATTCAAGCATGACCTTCTTACGCACTGGAAAGGTTGAAGCATATCTTGTCCTCAATTCTTGACAATAAGGTAGAAACCTGTATAATCACACATATGTTCATGTGTAGGCTTTCCACTTATGAACCTTACATATCTATAGTGTACTATACCAAAACCCGAATTTATCATCCTTGCATGACTACAGTATACCGTACCCAAAAGCTTATCGTAAATATGTTAACCCCCAACGCCCAAAATTAGGACCCTATGACTATAATATGATGGCCATAGGGTCCTAACTTTGGGGGTTGGTTACCAAAATCCCCTTATTAGAATTCAAAGGCCAGAGACTGGGAGAGGCTCCAAGGTTTGCAGCGCTCCAAACTTGCTGATGCCCCTCCCACCAAAGATAATAGTCCCCCTTAAGTAGATAGAATATGAATATATGGGGATCTTATTATGATAAACCCAAAAACCAGATTCTGTCTACTTAAGGGAGACTATAACCCCTGCCTCTGATGATGGGTTTTCCAAATATAGAAATTCATATTTTTGGAAGCTGAGGATTCGATCCCGAAAGGAAGCTGCTGAAGAATGCAAGAAGGAGAAAGACACAAGGGCCAGGATAGAGAGGTAGAGATCATAGTTAACTTCCTTCGTGGTTACTAGAGAATGAAGAGTAGGTTCTACAACCTTCGACGAACCCGCATTATGTCGCTGCATGATGGGTCTGTGCTCAGCGGCTCGAGCCCTCGAACCCGAGCCGGCATTCAATAAAGCCATACCCAACCGCCATAAAACACAGCAGGGATGAAAACTTCTTGGGTTTAGTTGTAGTTGTGCGCTTCCTACTATTACTCCTAAGGCCAGTACCCTATAGGTTTAAGGTTGCGGGGTTGGGGTTGGGATTACTATAGGGTTTAGGGCCTAAACCCCATCCCTCTAGTAGTCCCCATGGTTCAGGGTTTGGGTCTTAGGGTCTTAGGGGTAGTCCTCATATAAGCCCCAGTAATGGTCCCTGTAAACTAGTCCCCTTTCCCTACCACGTACTAGGGAGCGTCATGCTGTTTTGAATACTATGAGCTTGATAAGCATCACTGACGTGGGATAAATTTCAAGCAAACTGTTACGCTTGCTGGTCTTCAGCTGGAGTACCTTGCACTGCTGTGCATGAGATGAACGGCTCCTGAGATTCAACATGCAACACTAACGGGTGGCTCATGGAGAGTTTGAGTCTAGAAACAATTTTGCAAGTCGGTGTCGAACACACCGCAGGACTAAGATGGTTCATTTGCGAGGACCTACATTGATATGGCCAAGAAAGTCCTCTACTAGTTTACACACACACCCCACGACATTTTGTATGCTCCCGTTGTTGGTTTTCTCAGCTTTTTCAATTATACCCAATCTTGCCAGTACCGGTCACAGGCTCAAACTTAGTTGCCGTAGAAGACGGGCTGTGCAGAGCGCGCCTGGAACTCTTCCAAAATTGCTGCGGTGGCACTGTGAGACCCAGGAGAGGGGGCATTGTAGGGTTGAAGGTTTAGAGGGGTGTTGTAGGAAGTTGCTGAAACATATTCAATGTTGAGATTTTTGGCACAAGTTTTAAGTTGGGGTTTGTTTTATTGTGTTGGTATTCGTTGCAATGAGCATGTTTCTGCATGCGGTAGGCAGTCCTTCACGTCCAGTCTCAAGTTACCTCCTACAAACCTACCTTCGCAAGCCGCAATCTAACGTGCCCCCGTATTCACAACGAATTTCGAAGCTACTCCGGACACCTATTTGCATGGCTTCAAGTTTTGTATCTCATGTCCTCCCTAGAGCCATCATGCTCCTTTAGTTCCAGGCCAGGGCGGGGCCGGAGTGTGAGACTTGTACTGCGATCCTTATGTAGATTATTTCAAAATTTCATTTACGTGATTTAGGGCTGTATGCTACCTACCGGCACATCTCTTCCCAACCACTAGTGAGGTTCTGAACATTGACTGTGTGCAAAATACCCGATGCCAAGAAGTTCTTGTGCGCTGTACTTTGCCATTACCATAATGACCCCTAGAACTTGAAGCCAAAAACCAAACATGGCAACAGGTATTCCTTGCAAGCCTTTTCTTGGCCGTTGTTCTGATGATTGTCCTTCCGACTCCGTCTCAACCTGAAGACCTCAAAACCTGCAGCCAGGAATCCAGCTCTCGACTTGAAACCACCTAATCCCAAAATTGCTAGATTCATTTCGAGGATACCGAATATTGTGTATCCCGAGCCCATCAGAAAATCCTAAAGGATGGCACGCCTTCGGACTAAAAACCTAATCCTTGCAGGCGTTGCGCACATTGTCTCATCCCTCCACCCCTAATCCCTGTTGCAGACTGTTCGTGGCCCTTTGGGGCAGGGGGTCCCCAAAGGCGGGGTTAGTAATGTATGAGCCCCAAGTCCATCTCATGTTCCTTGTTCTTTTCCAGGTGATTCTCCATCATTTCCTGAACCGTAAAGGACATGAAAGCTTCTCAAAATTGCAGGGTCCCCCGTCGAAGCGGCTTGTACTGTGGAGATGATGGTATACTATACTTTACATCTCAGTATGTTAAAATGTCAATACATTATATTATATTCTAGGTTATTATGAACGATATCAGTATTCGCATTATTCTTGTTTTGGGGATGTGTAGCTGGCCATGGTTAGAAAAAGTGCCCAAATTCCAACGTGAACAGAAGGATCCTTTTAAGATAACTATGATGCTGTAGCCTGTAGAAGTACGAGTAGCAGAGCAGGGTAGAGAGAGAGTGATAGAGATATGTGGCAACAAGAGCGCGTAGAATTCCCAGATTATTTGTAATCTCCTCGCATTCCTAAGCCCTAAACCCTCTTATCCCTGCATATGCCCCTTACCCATTTAGAACGACCTAATTCCCATGAGTTTCCGAGAGAGTGTCTCAGCTCCAGGAACCTACTCTACAGGCGATCCCGCGCAGCTCATATCTTACTGGTGCTTAAGGGAGAGTCTTCTCCCCACACAATCTATTCAATGTGTATATATATATATACATATACATATATGTATATATATATATATCCCTGTATATTCCATAAACACCCTTCTATATAACAAGCTTATATAGCTCTGAATATCGTCATGGAACCCCATATACTCTCCGAGAAACATCCCCCTTCGGCACTGGTAAGATATGAAGAGCCCGGCGGAGCTCACCGGCACTGAGCCGAGCCTGGTCTGAGGGGGTAGCTGGCTTCCCCGAGTTGTGGGGGGTTTAAGGGGTTTGTATTAGGTGGACCCCTGACCCAGTAATAGTAACTATGAGGGATGATAAGGATTATCTTATGGTCTTCTTATATTTCTGTTATACCACTATTACAGAGAGGGGGGTCCTGCTAAGGTTTAGGGTTAGGGTCTCTCAGGTGCAGCGGTCTGAAGAGATCAACGCATGGTGAATCAGTGGAAGAAAGTGATCACCTCCCTTCTGCTTCCACCCCAACACCCTCAAGCCGGTACCCAAAAGCTAGGAACTTGCCGGAAAGCAGAGAGACCTCCACGGCGTCCATAGTGTCCACAGCCCATACAGCCTTTTGGTTGCATTTGGGCATGCAGGACGTTGAAGCAACTTAGATAAGAGTTCCTTGCATATATCCCATTATGCAGAAATCTTCAGAACCGGAAGAGCCACAAAGAAAAGCCTACCTATTGGAAACCTCCGAGTCTTGCTTGGCCGTAAAGTTCATCTCGGAGCAAACGCATGAAAGCCTCGGGCATAGGCGGACAGAAATTGATCCAAACCCTAGTGTTAGCTTCTTGTGGGGAGCGATTTCATGGGCAGAGAAAAGTTTCCACCTATGTCGACACATCGGTCCTTGGCTTCGGTCTCTGAATCATCAATTTCCGAGACGTCATGCCTCTCCCCAAGCCCTGCCCCCTGCGTAAGAACAAAGCCTTACCCCTGTAATTTTCACTCTTTCCCAACTCTTACCGGGCAGGTTTGAGCAGATATTTGGTTGGGAAGTTTGTTTTCTTGGGGAGGAGAGGCAACAATGTTATTCTACGTCGGTCCACGGTGGACCTTGCACTGCAACTCAAAGCAGGCCAATAGTTGCTTCTCGGAGCACCACAGATGCAGTAGGCTTTACGGAGTGAGGGGATTAGGTGATGGGGTTTGTGGTAGGGGATTATAATTTCATTTCGCCTCTGGAGAGGAGTGTAGTATGGGGACTTGCTGCTTAATTTTCCATGCCAAGTTCATTCTTCTGCATGGTTGACCATACAAATCAGTTTAACGTAGTAGACACCTAAACATGGACCCATGGTCTCCCCTTCTACCTGAAAAGACTTCACGTGGGCAGTTTCCCGCACTTACTTCCTAGCCTACCTAAGACTTGGGTAAGCGCTCTTTACGTTGGGGGAGTGCATATGCTAAACCCCATTTGAATCCCTATATGAGTCCAGATAGTCTTTCTTTAGTCACTTCATAGCCTTTTGAGTGGGCTTCCATGTTAATTTGGTGGATGGGAGCAAGGCGGACGTGGCGCATGTAAAGAAAGTGCCGGAGCTCGTGGAGTCCAATCTGCAGTGTGGCAAGCAGACAGCCCCCATGTCAAACAAAGCCAAACAAGGCCCGGCTTCTTGAGTGGGTTTGGGATCTCTGGGGTTTGGGGCTGGATTCAGATTTGGGGTCTAGGTTTTGGGGTTTAGATTCCGGTGCCTAGGCCGCTAGGCTCTCAGGCTGAGGGCCTAGGATTCAAGGCTTAGGATTTCTGAAGGGTTGGATGCTGGATTCTATGGCTCATTTACCGGGAGCCTCAAGAATTCAGGAAATGTCGCCGCATGGCATTTGCATTCTTGAACGAAGTATAGTACACCGCAAAACCTCATCTGACTTTGCCAGCTCTGGTATTGAGAGGGCTGAGAGGTAAGAGTGCATTCAAATGTTTGACAGCTGCAGACTTTATGTCAAAGCTTGTATCCAAGTGATACCTCTTAGGTTTTCAGAGTGGGGCCTTTTGAGGCCATAAAATGAGATTCTGGCGGTCTCTAGGTTCTACAGGGTCTGTTTTGAGAAGCTCCCATGTGCCAACTGCCGCTGTCTGCAGTCCTTTAGCTCCTGCAACATCACCAGCAGCAACAGCAGCAGTAGCATGGTCTGCAGCAGCAGCAGCAGCAGCAGGAGCAGGAGCAGGAGCAGCAGCAGCAGCAGCAGCAGTGACGACCGCAGCAGCAGCAACAACAACAACAGCAACAGCAACAGCAACAGCAACAGCAACATCACTATCAACAATAACAGGAGGAGGAACAGGAGCTGCAGGACCAGCCAAAGCAACGGAAGATCATCAACTTTAGATCATAAAAGAATGCATCAGGGCCGGAGCACTATTCTTGTTATCGGCAGTTGCTTCTTACAACCGCATTGCTCTTTGCGTTCTGCGTTCTACTCTCAGAACGCGTGCACATTCACTAACACTCCTATGTTGCATTGTGCCAACCATTGTTTTTGATGCCCTGTACCTATTTGAGGACAGGATCCTGCTCTGCTTGATGTAATGCTTCCCAAACAACCACCCGATCTGCAAGCTTCACAGTCTAAGTCTTGAAAGTGGGGTTGCAGAAAAATTGGAGTAACGGAGAATGAAATGGAAAAGAAAAATGGGAGCAAATGGAAACTGCGCTCATGCATTGTACCTTTTGGGCATGCTATGAAGATGTTTGGCCTTTCCAAGCTTGTTTTCCGTGCGTAAGTCCTATACAGGTGCTCAGGGTCTTGACAAATGGATTGTTAGCCTTTGCCACATACACTGGGTCACTGTGAGGCCTAAACCCTAAATCCTACATACTATAATGGTTTCCACTTCTCCTTTCCAGTATCCCTATTAAATCCCTATGTAAGCCTAAACCCCACGTAATATAGTAGTTATCATTTCATAGTCCCTACGAAATCTCTATGAAACCCTTATCCCTAGCCTAGCAAGGGAGATACCGCCTTCCTCTCCTGAACTGGTTCCTGCTCTTGTGGGAGCTGTGGCTTGGCAACAGGGTCTGGCCATGTCCCTTGAAAGGGGTTATTGGGTTTATACAGGGACATATAGGGCTTGGGGATGCCCAAAATCAGTGATTCCTTTTTTGGTGCCCCATTATGAGGATTGCAGGGGTTGCAGGGGGTTTTCCTATTCAAAGAACCGACCGTGTATGGCTATGTCCAGATACAAGGGGCATGGTTTTGCAAAATTGGTAAGCTATTGTTGGTACTAGAAACCCTGCATGGTTTGAGTATACTAGGGCACCATGATTCCTAGGATACTTAGGGCCATGCAGGATTTGGGAGTACTCTCCTTACTCCCCAACTCTCCTAGGTTTTCCTTATTCGGAGCCCCAGTCAAAACCCCACACTCAAGAGGGCCTCCTTCCAGTGATCAACTTACGAAATCTGGCCTTTTGTATGATTCCCGTAGATTTAGGCTGCTCTCTAAGAACTTTTCGGAAGTGAACTCACCATTGGCAACTACTGAGCGCATGTAGTCACACATATGTATATGTGTATATATATATATATATGTGTGTGTGTGTTCCTCATTACCCGGTATACTCATCTTCAGGCCCCTCAGACAACTTCGCATTGGGTGAGGAGTGCTTTGTGACATTGCATCAATACATTAAGAGGCACGCAGCACACGAGGTGGGGGAGGGGGGAGGGGGGGAGGCGGCCAGGGATGCTGGGGAACTAGTCTCATCTAAGGAAATCTTGGGCGGGTGATTTCCCCTGTATATAAGCCTGACATAGCTCTTTTACACTTCCTCGTCTCACCATATGCGTAACTCCCCTCCTGAAGAAACCCTGAAGCCCTAACTCAAGTAAAGACCACTGAAGGTTGGCTTTGGGGATTTTTGTAACATGTATTTGTATTGAAGAGCATTCTGCAGGGCCTATGCAAGATTAAAGCTGGCATTTGCCCAAAACAATGTCACATTAGCGACGACGTGAAAGGCATGTCAGAATTGTTGAAACACGACATCCTTAAAATTAGTTTTCAGACCTCGTGGCGCGCCTGTCTGTGCTTTATGTGAGGGTAGCTCATAAGTTGCAGCCCTTTTACAAAACCATTTTGAAAAAATGCGCAGTCCTTTGTGTCTTACACATGAGTGAACGCAAAGCGCATAAGAACCCCTTTGGGTACAGCAGTCACTTCGCGGAGTTACGTGGGTGAGTGTGAGGGCGCCTCAGCTCCACATGACAAGGGCTACATGGTGGGCAATCACTGGCCGATTTGGTCCATAGTAGACTTGGTATAGTGGGTTAGATAGGTTTATATGGGGGTTTGTAGGGGTTCAGTAGGGAATTTATGGGATAATGAAAAAGAAAAGGGAAACTCCTGGTTAGGGTGTACCCTAATTTCACTCCCATGGCTACTTACGTGTTACAGCACCCTGAAAGGACATGATTTGGCCGGCTACCCGGATATTTTGCAAGGATACCTGGGTTCACCCTGTCCACTATGCCTTGACACGCCAGCCTCTAAGCATGGTATAGAGGGAATGTAATAGGACTCCAGTGTATCTCCCTTGCAGGCGCTATTCGCGGGTAAAGGGGGGAGTCCTTCAAAAGGCATAGACTGCAATTTCAGGAACCTCCGGACTGCTGAGGGAATATATATCATGTCTGCAGAGAATCACAACCATACAGTAAGCCTTGAAGTAGCTATTTATACATGTTTTTCCGGATGCCCAAAGCGAGTTCGGGGTCTGGGAAAAGCTCCCCCACCCCAAAGCCTAGGCCCGCAACCCGAGTTGAAAACCCTCATATGTCGGCCCTTGGGATCACTAAGTGGTTAATATAGGGGCCTAAATGATTACCAATACTATATATTTCTTGTATACTTGTGGTATATGGTACCTCAAATGGACCTCAAATTGATATTGGTATTATTTTGCCTCCTGTAGTACGCTGTTGATAAAGGGTTGCGGCACAGTTATAATGGTAGCAAGAGGACATGGTATGTATCTCCAAGGCCCCTCAAAGTAACTCCCCTTATCCTGGACCCCTTTGCCCTAAGCCCTTAAACCCACCCCCATCTTCAGGTATGGTTACTTTGCACCTCTGAGTCTCTGGGCTGTCAAATATCACGTTGGCATCTGCGGGCTTTCAAAGTCTAGGGATGGTTCGGAAATGTTTTTCAGGTGGGCCTTGAGAGCTTTTTGTTTCCTATGTTGAAAAAAGCCTTATGTTGTTTTCTTGCTGTTACTTTGTGCTTTGCACTTCCTAGTTGAAGCTGTATGTGGGCACAAGCGGGCCCTGTCGCACGTGCGTTGGCTTCACTGTGATGATTTGTCTGAACAGCGGGCAATAGTAATGAGTATGCTATGACTGGTAAAAAGAACTAAGCAGATTTTGGAACTCACTACTCAAGCAGTGCATGGGACACTGCCCTCACAAGGTCACAGTCGTAATGTGGACCCTTCCTACCTGAGTAATGGTACTTCGTCACGAATTTTCTTTGGGGCTTCCTGGATTGTGCGAAGCAGGATCACAAGTAGGACTGGAATACTTGTGACCTCATTTGGCAGAACTTTGAGCTGTACTAATTATTATTACTACACATGAAGCTCCAAGTGCAGTCCCCCTGCCCCAAACCTTCAACCCTAAGCCCTAAGCCCTAAACCTTAGATTTAGCCGTAATCTCCCTAAGTCCTAAGCCCTATCCCAGGCATGCTGGCCTATGGCCTACAGCACAGCTTCGGTAGAGGCGTCGGTGAGCCTTGGCAGACTGTGGATTATGGGCTGAGCTATAGTCTAAATTTTATACGGGACTACATAGGGCTTATTAAGGGGGTACTAGGAGTTTAGACTATAGCTCAGATGGGGGTTGAGGGGTTAGGTTTTAGGGCTGATGGCTTTCAGCCTTTCAGTAGGGTGCTTGATGAAAGTATATAGAGCACTATGGTGTGTGTAGAACCATGACAACGGATGTGGATTACCATTGCGGGGTCTGTCAAGGGTTAGGAACTACTAGGCTTGGCATTATTTCGTGCGGATGTTGCAGGGTCATAAATTTGGTAGCAGTAGAATGCCTAGGAGTCGAGAAGGGTGCAGAATAAACGTTCAAAGTGATCCTCGGCAGGTAGCCCTTGGCCGTGTCCTGCAGGAATTTGGAGCCATGAGAACAGGTCCACAGATTCTTTCCATACATTTATTCTGAGATGCCCCCAAACCTTGTTCTGATCAACTTGGCCCCTGGAAATATGGTGGTTTCCCAAAATTAGGGGTACCTTTTTTGGGGTCCTTATCATAAGGACTATAGAATTTTGGGATCTATATTGGGGTCCCCCTATTTTGGGAAACTACCATATTACCATCTTGGCTGGGCTAACTATCAGTGAATCGAACTTCTGGTTTTGCCGGCCGACTCCACAGCCCGCGTTGGAGTTTCTCATGGCAATCTCCATGGAATTCTGGAGGGGCCCTCTAATCCTCTTTTTGCCCCCACATATCCACAGCAGGTACCCTGATTCGAGAAACCCACATGTAAGTTCTTATTTGCCGGTATGAGACACCGGCACCCTCTAGCGCTAAATTTTCCCCCAGGGAACCGGAGCCAAACTTAACATGAGAGGGTGAGAGTGTGGAGGTGTTTGATATCGAGGGGAAAGGATTATTTGGTTTCGAGAGCTTTGCAGAGCTTGTTTGACTTGGTCAGCTGAGGCCTTTGCCTGCAAATACTACATGACGCTTGGATGCTTCAGAATTTCTGTTCAGTCACATGCTCTTACGGTATTTCCGCATTCCGCATGCCTGCCCCACCCCTAATACTACAAATTCCCCGGATATACAACTGCACTGGATTGGCAACATCTATACATATACATACACATGCATACATATATATATATATGTAGTATATATATATGTATGTAGGTGGGATTGCCTGGCTTGAAGATATTATGTAATCCAAGCCTGATGCATTACGAGGGCTATTCCCGTAGACGCCTTCTACAAGTATAGTACGATCCCCATGTAGGAGCCAAATAATTTCCGATGATTATAGATTCCTGCTATACGTGTTCTACAGGATACCTCACATAAACCTCAACATGATATTTGTGAGTATCTAGGCCTGTATAGTGGTCAGATGTTCGGGCATCATCTTGGGGATACTTGCTATCACGGAGTGGGAGGGTCTATTAGCAGGGGAAGGGCAACGTGAAAGGGGCCCCTTGTGTCCTTCGAAATAGGCGATATAAGGTTCCATGTTGGTTTGGGGTAGGCTAATAGGGGCCAGATAGACAGAAAGACGTGGGGAGTTACACTCTATGTCGCCGGAACGATGCATGAAGCAAACAAACTGCTAGAATAGATGTCCACTTCAGGTGAGCTCACTTGCAGGTGGCTAGCTTCAAAAGTACTACTACAAGGAAGCCCGTGGGAACCCTGTAGCTTGTACGAGTGGTACGGAAGACCTATGAGAAACCCAGTTTTAATATGCCCTCCTGTAATGGGCTTAGGAGGTCATCTGCCATCTGAGCTTTTGAATGACCTGTTTTACCTTTGGATACTCAGGTGTCGAGGGCCTTGCAGTTCAGGTGTTACGTTCCAGCAGCTACTTGTAACGTGATGCTGTTCATTGTCTTCTTGCATTGCATGTGCTCAAAGAAGACTCTCGCCAGGGACACAGATTGTCTCCGTTGACCTAAAGCCAAACACACCAGATCCTGTAGATTTCACCTTCACAGCCTTTGAGCCTTAACAATCCTTCAGACAGCAGAGCCACAATAAACATCTAGAAAATGTGATTCGCCCGAGCAAACTCCCCAAGCTGGGCCAAGTAAGACAGGGGTGCAGCACGCTGACAAGCATGGGGTCTAAAGTCGTAAATCGAGATTATCTCGACAAACTAAGCGCTTAGCCTCAACAATCAAGCGCCGCACCTCCAATTCAATGTCCAAGATGTCCCGTGTGGAACCTTATAGAGAATGCTGGAATAATGATTGTAGCTTCTGCACGAGCTTCGTTTCAGGTCCAATGCCTAGTTTGGGAAGGGTGGATAGCTTCATGCCTCATCTTGCCACACAGGCACACTTCGTCCAAGGAGTAGAGCTATCATGCAAAGACCTCTATCTCTCTCTATATATATATCACATGCCGTGATCTTACACTCCTTTTGGTAGACCCCGTATGCTTCTTACATCAAGTCCCAGCATGAGTAACCCCCCTCCTGTACTTGGTCCAAACTTCGAACTTGAGGGACCTTCTTGGATAACATTTCTTGCAAGCTCATACGATTTCGCAGTTACTTTTCGCCTGGATTAGGGGACAAGGCCAACGGGAGCGTGAAAACTCCAGGTAGAACCGGTCTTAAAATCCTGCGAATCTCCGGCCTCCCTTCGAAGCACAAGGATGGATGTTCTACACCTGGACGGTGCCACCATGGGCAGGCAATGTTCACAGCTGTTTAGCAAAACCTTCCGTATGCCTTATGCGAGAAACTCTACATGTGAAAGCTTGCTGAAAGTGAAGTTCACTAAGCATGTCACAACCTGGATTGTTTCTCAAAAACATGGTACACATGTTTGTGTATGCTGAATCACCACGCAACTTGTGAAAAATCATTTTGCATGGTACAAGCAGCATGCTATTGGAGTTCTATCGCGTGTAGAGTCCAGTTTGTACAAAGATGTAGCTCATAAGATTCTTGTACATTGTGGAAGCTATAGTTCGATTAACAGGACCCCTTCCGAAGCCTACCTTTGCCAAACTAACAGGGAAGCCCAGAGGCAAAAATCGTTGTCAAACAAAAGCGGTAGGCTTCCATGGTAATTGGGGAAGACAAAACTCAAATCATGACCCCTACGCTTGAACCCTCGCAACCCTCGAGGCACGATTCATCTTGTTAGGTTTACTGGCTTCTCAGCAAGTCCTGCATGTGCATTGGGCAGTGTTTGGCTTGTTAGTGGCTAGTGGGAATGGAGGACGGATCCGTATAGATGCTGTATCAGTCTCCATGCTCTTTCCCATTTCTTCCTTCTACTATTGGTAGCAGTCGCAGTGGCCGTGGCACCAACCGTAGCAGTAAGAGCACCAGTACCACCATCATCACCACCGCAGCCGCCGCCACCACCACCACCACCACCATTGCTACTTAGGAAGTGTCAAAGGGGAGTCCTCGCCCATTCTGACATGGAAAGACCCAGAGGCACCTTTTCAAGAGCAGTCGTCTTCATAGGGCCTTGTTGGGGCTTCCATATTAGTTGGGGCAAGTGCATGCAGCATCACACCAAAAGCTGAACTTTGTCCTTAGTATCCGGTCTAGGGCTTCGTGTTCAGGGTTCAGCTTTTGGGGCCTCCCCAAATCAACATGGCCAGTGGAAAGATTGCCATCCTCCTTTGATCCTTTTTTGGCGATTCCATGTTAGTTTGGGAACTATTCAGAATGTTCTGGGCGCACTTCTATTGTAACGATGATTTAGGCCACAGAGCTGTCAGGAGTCAGGATTACAGTCAGTGTTTAAGTTCCCAGTACTCTCGTGTTCATCATGATTCTGATCAATTTGCTGCAGGCTTCTCACAGTCGCTCACGTTCCCTGGTGCATGAGCCCCGTCTTGAGTTTCATGAGGTTCTTGTCCCTTAAGCAAGGAATCTCTAGAGAACGAGATGTTTCACGTTGGGTGTCTTTTCCCCTGATTTTGTGAGAAGTGCTTACTCATCCAGCCACTGCCTGCATGCATCATAGTAGTGGAGATCGGGCCTTCG
The DNA here is from genome assembly GCA_905231905.1 of Symbiodinium pilosum. Classification (NCBI taxonomy): domain Eukaryota; class Dinophyceae; order Suessiales; family Symbiodiniaceae; genus Symbiodinium; species Symbiodinium pilosum. The sequence continues at coordinate 64,583 of CAJNIZ010015213.1, forward strand.
TCAAGAGTCGCGGGCCTGAATTCGGAACAGCGTATGTTTCGTGGTGTTTTTCAGTGCATAAATGATTCACTTAAGATCTCCAACATTCTGTACGTATTGGATTATAGAGTACAAAAGGTGGTGCAAGATTTCCTCCATCCGCAACACTACCTAGTGTAAGCCTTTCTATACTGGGTCTAGCAGATAGGTCCTGCTGTGAGTAGTCCTTGGGTTGCAGGTAGGTTCGGTACACATGTGGACTCATCGTACGTAGTCATCCTACTATGCCCCTTGCGACAGACCGGAACAACTAGATAGTCCGTTCAAACCGGTTGTAGCCCAAGAAGCCAGATAATTACAGTACTTTAATTGACAACAAAAAGAGTATGATAAGAGTATGATAATGATCAAAATGCAAGCGCAATGGCGGTATTAACTGCATGCATACTAGAGGGGAAAGCCAAGACTGAGAACAACACTGACTTGCTACAAGTCGAGCTGGGACGCATGCGTCATAATCATAGATAATCCCAAAGAAGCTGCAGAATCAGGTCATCATTAATCTAAGGTTAGAAGTATGGGCCCCTAACATGGGCCCTTTGGCCTTTCAGGGGGATTCTAGAGACCCTTTAGAGCACATCGAGGGCATATAGTAGGTATATAAGAATCCCAGCATTAAGGCCCCATACTAACTAGGCGGCACATGGTTTCAACGTAGAATGACTAAGTCCGATGATATGCCCGGTGGCAAGAAAGGCCTGGTTGTTCACTGATGTCAGCACCCCACGCCATCCAGGCTTTGTCCCATATTCCTCCAGCTTATGGGATGAAAAAGCAAACAATAAAGTGCATCCCAACTGGAGTCCTGAAAATAAGGAAGCCACTTATGGGGATGCTATGCGATGCGCTGCCAGTGTCTTGACGGTCCTTTAAGGCCTGATACAGAAATGGTTATTGATTAAACTTACACCCTCCTTTTCAAGGTCTTGCAATTAGAGTTTTCCTCAGGGTCTTGTAATGAGATTTCATTTCTGGGCCGAGAAACACAAGGTAGCATAATTAGCAGAAAGAGGACGCATCATTGTTGACCTGAGCTTCCCAAAATATTACAACCCCGATTCCGACAAAGGTCCGGTTCTGTATCTTGGGAATCTTCTGTCTCTGGATTGCTGTTAAGGTACTTAATTTAAGCTACTATATTGGGGAAACCCCATTATTTACTATATATATATATATATACGCAGTATGGTAACTTAATTTAAGTTCCAAAACGGCAACCCAGTTCTTGGGGGCGTTATTGGCTCTGAAGGCTTCAGTGGGTAGATGTAAGTCAGAATTTGTTCAGACCATATGGTGGTACATGGGGGATATATAGGGGGGTATAGGGCCCTAAAATGGAGGATCAAATGGAAAAGAAGATGGAAAGTGAACTGGAATCTGAGTGGCTTAGGGGGATTAGTAAGAGTAAGATGCTCGCAATTCAAGTTGTCATTCAAACAAGTTTTAGTTGACAGCATGCTGCTGACACTCTGAACCGCAAGTATTACACTCTAACACCTACCCCGGATCACCTTCAAAAGCCTAGCCCAAGCCCGACCTGTCAATAACGTGAGTTCAAAAAAATGATTATTGGCCGACCCCAACAAGCCCATCAAAAGCAAAAGAGCAGGACAGAACGACAGATTGGATTCCCAGGTTTGGAGTGTAGGATGTAGAGCTTACGGCAAAACATATCAGGACTGAATAGTTCTGAACATCATAAATAAATTCCCTGCTCATCTGATACCCGGGGAGAGGGGATGTTCAGTCTTAGGTGGAAAACGAGTACTGCAGCACAACGGCAATTTCCTTGAATGAACCCCCGCCCTCTCAAACAAGACCCGTCACCCCATGAACATTCCCCACCTTTCCCTGGGACTGTATTGGGACGAGTTGTTTTTGGGGGTGGTGTTTTGGCTATTAGGGGAGGAGGGGATTGCCATACTACAGATCCCTTCTGTAGGCAAACTCTCATATGAGCCTCTTACAGCCTCATCTATCCATGAGATATCCTATACACAAGATCAACTAGTATGTAGATTCTAAGGTTCAGGGGATATGACGGTCGTCGAAATTATGATACCTCTTTGGATTCTTTCTTACTATCATATGCCCCCGAATCATCGGCATATGCCACAAATAGGGCCATGTTTTTGCCAACCCCCACAGCTAAGTCTAAGACAAGGGGACAAGATTTTCAGTGAAACCAAGGTGTTGGGCTACCACCGGACCTCGCATCCTGGCCTAGGTGACGGTGCTAGTACGTATTATCTTCATGGCACGCATAATAGTAACAGTAACAGGATTAACGTGATAACAGCGTAAGCAGAGTACAGAAGGAAGGTAGGAAGGAGGACGCCCAAAGATATGAGCCACTGTCGGTTCTACAGGGTTTCTATAGGGGTTATATAGGGTTTGGGGGGCATGTACCCCAATAATGGAGAAGCAAATGGAAAAGAACATTTGAAAATAGAATGGAAACTGAGATTGTCGGTATGCAGGGGTTAAATGAGTTCCTGTCAATATTACGGCACTTTGGTAGTTTTATGTAGTCCCTGACATTTTTATCCAGTAGGAACCCATGTCCATTAATTACATATGAAGCATGTTTGCAGCCCATATCTCATAAAACGCACCCTCGAAATTGTTCTTTAACCTTTGAAGTTACATTGTTGCGTGGGGAACATTGGCATAGGGTCATGTGGGTATTTCTCAAAAACCCTTTAGACCTAAGAATAAGGACCCTGATAATCCCCCATAATCTTAGCATATCCCTTGGGGTCGCCGGGGTACCCCTACTTTGAAAACCCGTATGTGTACTCTGGGAATCACAGGGTTCGTCGTGGTTGGGCAGGGTTTCACAACAAACACCGGAAATGGCAGAGCACTTGCTCCCCCAGGGTAAGCAAAACCCCTGAGTAGTATCCCAATGACGGTCTCTTTCAAAAGTCTTGGTTCATGGCTCACTTATGCAACCGCGGATCCAACAGATTAGAATCCATTTATAGTCTCCCTGCAGCTGTCAGGGGAGTGAGGGACTTGGAAGGCCAAACCTTGGGTAAAGGCGGCGCGTGCATGCCTTCAACATGTTTTGATGGTGATAACGGATGTGGCTTCGGGGTGCCCAAGATTGGGTGAAGCCTTCACTGTGTTTTCTTTTGACACTGGATGTGGTTTAGGGCGCCGAAGCTTGGGCAAAGGCAACGCACTCTTGCCTGGGCCATATTTTCTTGTGACAACGGATATCTTGGCACCCCGAAAATCACATCCATTGAAACCAACAACCATGGTGCAGGCTAGAACGGGTTGCCTTCACCCAAGGTTTGGCCCTGATAGAACAGTATGCACTTGGACTCCCAAACCCTCGCGATAGGCAAAGGCAAATATTGAATGGAGGGGCAGTGTATACCAAAGTCTAGTTGACAGGACCCCACTACCGACTTCCATAACCTTAAACCAAGATTTGCTCAGGTACTTGGTCATAGCCATCGTGCTCACAATACTTGCCAGCCTTTGGTTCGGCTTCTTCGAGCTCGGAAGCTTGCTGTGCACGGACACATGGGGGATCTCAGGGCCATAATGTTATTCCAAAGACTTGTTGGAGCTGCTTTGAGGCATCAGCTTGAGAAGCTACAGGCAAGCCCTGTTTATTGGGAGCAGGCCACATAGATTGAACGCAAGCCCTGACCAGAAAGGCGAGTTTTCTGGGTGATGCAGATCCCTAGAAACTAAAGCAAAGTCTCATGGGCACTGAAACTTGAGGTGCCAGCAAGGTACTGAAGTACAGCAATGCCAGGATTCAGCCTTATACGGTGCTTCACCTTTCTATGCTCAGCAAATGCTAACAAGTAATTGCAGAATTCCCCTGGCAAAAAGAGCTTGCCTCCCTGTGATCTCAGAAGACATTCTCGCAGCATCTAGTGCATGAAGGTAGCGACTGCAGATTTTCGCCAACAGGGGTGCAAGCCTAAACTTGCATACCAATATAGACCCAAAAATATTCTAGTCCGCATTAAAAGGACCCCCAAGACGGTACCTGCCCCTAACTTAACCATGTATATATATATATAGATATACATGTATCCATATTTGTACATATGCTTCTGTTAAAGCAGAGGAAGCTAGGCTCAGACCTCAGGCCCAACGCATCAGAGCTTAAACTTTGCATCACTTTCCTGCCTGAAACACTCAACCCACCCCCACCCAGCCCAAGATCCCAGAAGCCTAAAATGGAGGCTACAATTTATTGTTTCGGGTTTAGGGATATTCTTCTTAAAAGAAAATGGAAAATGAAATGGAAATGGAAACTTGGGTGTCTGTAGATGTCATATTATCTGCCATTCTAGGTGGCAGGCTAGGCATTCCAGGATAGCATTACCATGGCGTCTTTCGTGATTCACAAAGATTCTGTGTCGTGTTGTCTTCAACTAAGAAGCCCAAAATGCTGCCATCTGAACAGAAAGTAGTCCCTCCGTGGTGCTCAGTAGGAAATGAGGGAATGGATCCTTTTAGGCCCTTTTAGGCATGCAATTACGGGTTCCACGTCAGTTTGTGGAGGTTACACGGGGTAGCTTCCACACATAAACCCCAAACCCGAAGACACCAACACCTAATCACCCGCTTTTGGAAGCTCCAGGCTCCTGCCCTGACATAACCCTCACTCACCCCTGTACGCCCCCCTGATCCCCTGTACGCCCCCCTGATCCCCTGTCCCCCCCCCCTGCCCCCCGATTTCCTCGAAATTTTGGAAGCTTCCAGCTCCTGCCCTGAGGATGGCTCCAGTTCGTCTTCTTCATGATAGCTGCCAATGTGGGCCTGGCTTTAGCCGTACCTTGGGCTGGATTTCGACTTAGGATTTTGGGTGTAAGGGCCAGGCAGGTGTTGGTATGTTATGAAACACACAGGTGACATCTAGAGTTCTAGGCATGGAGGACAACTTGGTTTTTTGTTTTTCCCTCGTTTGAAGGTTTATGTTTTTTTTTGGGCGTGGTGCCTGAGATTCAGCTTTTTTCAGGGCTTGTTTGAGATGTTTGGGCTTGGAGGATGGGGGGGGGTTCGAGGTTTGACGTTCAATTTCAGGGTATGGACGCTCTGCGGCTTAGGAATTGTGAAGCTTAATGCTGCTTGGACTGCAGCCTCAATACCCTCCTCCAAGCTAACGTGGAACTCTATATATGAGCTAAACTCCTTAAAGCAGGTTATATAAGGGGTTATATAGGGATTATTAAGGGGGATACTGGGAGTTTAGGCTATATGTCATATAGCCTCCTTTTCAAGGACAGCAGTCTTGAAAGCACCCTGTCAATTAGGGGGAAGGCTTGTGAACGGCGGCTGGCTACTGGGTGTCCGTTGTCACATTGTAGAAGCCTGGATGTCGCCATGGAACGTCTTTTCCTGCTTTGACACGCATAAACTGTTGGCATACTCCTTTCATGGGCTGTCTTCATGTTATGACCCCAGCCGAGCGTGTCTGAAACATGGGCTCATTGGCACGATCCGTTTTTTCTACCTCACATGGTTCAAGGCAGTGCTACACAGAGTTGAGGATGTGGCCTGCTGTTTGGAGTGGTTCAGGAACATCCAATCCGCCTCCAATGACGCGTGTGTTTTTTCTCTGTGTAGGGATGAGCATATGTTTGCTCACAGAGCTGCCAAAAGGATCTGGTTCTTCTTAGGACCATAGAAACCAGGCCTCAGAGAGGCGGACACATTTTACCTCCTTGGAATCTTCATGACATGTCCCATGCACGCTGAGAAACCCAGCAGAACGGACATCATGAAAATGGCTATGCTTTCTGTGGACACTACGAACGTCAGTAGCTCGTCGTCTATGTTTGTCTTATTCTTTTCGTCAACTATTGCCACAGAAATAACAAAGGTTCTCAGTTCCCTAACCGCTGGCTAAAAACCCTAAGCAACCAAGACCCCCAAAAATCCCTAAATGTATTGAAAGAAGTGAGACCTTTCTTTATTTGTGGCATTCTGGCACATCATCCAAGGACGTGGTCCTGGATGCAGCTGCAGCACGACTGGGGAAGAAGTATCCCGAGAACACATCCGCCACATTGCTGGCAACAAGGGGGGATGTCACGGAATATGAGTTTCCATAAATAGTGGTCCCCAATTCCAAGCTCGAAATAGTACAACCGGATTATCCCGAATATCAAAATTGCAGGTCTGCGGCCTGGGAGGACACACAGTGCTGGGCTGTGAAAAGTTTAGGGAATTCAAACCTTTGGGGTTTTGGGTTCAAGGCTCATAGGGTTTGCGATGTGAAGTTTGCCTAGCGTCAGCAATGCATGTCAGCCGTCTCTGGACTTTGGGTCAAAGACATTGTCCTAGTTGAATATTGCATCTCATTGCTTTCTGGATCCAAATCTGGCCCCTGACCTTGCTACCTTTTTTTTCACGGGAGTGGAGGGAAAGTACGAGCGATCATATTGGCAACAAGACTGCTGCTGCTGGCGGCGACGGCAGCAGAAGTAGTGGTAGTAGCAGCAGCAGCAGCAGTAGTAGCAGTAGCACCAGCAGTAGTTGTAGTAGTACTGGTAACGGCAGAAGTAGTCATAGTCCTGGCAGTGTCAGCATAAACGCCAAAGCCTAAATTCCTAAAACCTTGAAATCCAGATATCTAGCCCTTGACCGTGAAACACGAAAAGCGCTCCAAAAATTGAGGTTGAGCTTATGTTTGGGGCTCAGTCCCAGCGAATGTCATGTGATCTTAACGAGGGGGCTTTAGTTCCCCAGCCCGCAAAGTGAGAACCCTGTGGTCATTACATGACTCCTGTAGGGTCCTTACTATAGGCAGTGAGGGCACAAGAATCCTCACATTTCGTTCATCTTCTCATCAGCACAGCGCTTCGTAATGGGTTGGCTTCTGAATAACATTGCTAAAGTGGCTGCTGGACATTATACGAATTATGCACTCATTCCTACTTCGAAGTACTGCTGTTGCCGGGTTGCAATGTTGAACATGTTGCTCATGATATAGTTGATACATGTTGCTCCTGTTTCATGACAGCCTGATGAGGGAAATCCGAGTGCTGCCAAACCTCAAACAGCGGCACAGGCGGGAAACCCGACTCTAATCGAAATCCTGGGCCCCAGACCTTCAGACCTAAATCCCAGCATCGAAGCGAAACCTGTAAAACCAATAGGATCCCTGGTCGCAAACTTAGCTGCAGGGCACACTGCTCTATTGGAGCTCCTCAGCCTTGAGGCCTGCACTCTAAACTTAAGGACCTCCAATGCGCAATCAAGTCTGCTGATGCTACATTTGGCATTGTGGCCGGTGGCATCAAAGGCTCCTGGCCGGCTCGGGAAATCAATGGTGGGGCAATGAGGGTAGAACTAGTTCATCGGGGCTGGAGTGTGGAGGAGGGAGTCTGAGGCCATGGGAGGTAGATTTTTTTGGGATTATCAATGCGGAATTTTAGGGATTCTGAGGGTGCCGTGGTAGGTACCGGGCCTGCCGTCATATAAAAAGGCATATTTAGCCATGCTTGCGCAAAGGGAACTGACATCGTATGCACATGTACCTATGCGATGTACCTATGCGTCGCCGAACTAAGAAGCGGCTTGCCAGCAGTGGATACTCAGAATCTACCCAAACGAGGACCACCTTGACATAGTCTGCTTAGAAATTCAATGTGATTCTCCGATTCTGTAGTTCATTGAGCTTTTGCTTAGGACGTAGTTCTACAGTAACAACTTAACCTTATTTGGCTTAGGCACAAAAATCTAAAACTTAATCCTAGCAAACAGCCTTTAGCACGTCTGTAGGAACTAGATCTGCCCATCAGCAAGGTTCAGGGTAAACCTGCAAGGTTTGGGGTCTGGGTAAGTCAGCATGCAAAGAAAAGGGAGCTCCCAAATCCTGAATCCTAAGCTGCAGACCCAGAAGCCCAAACTAAAGAAAACGGACTCCCCAATGCTGAACCCCAAAAACCATGAAGCCCAAACCTAAGGAAGCAGACTTCCCAACATGTGGCTGCTGAGTGTTTGGGCTTTGCAACTTTCTAAGGTTACATGCTGGAGGTGATCTCAGCGCAGGCTCTGCAATTGGGGTTGGAAATCTGGGGTTCATAGGATCAGGGATTTGGGGTTTGTAATTTTTGGGGCTTGAATGGTTCAGGTTTGGGATGTATAGCGTTTAGGATTCAGGGCTTACAAGGTTTGGGGTCAGAAGGGCATAGCGTTCTCGATCACGAATTCAGTTTAAGGATTAGGGTTCGGGCTTATTGTTTGTGAGTTTGGCTGTGGATTTCCCCTAAACCCGAAGGCCTAAGTTGGCAACTTTAGGTTAGGGCTCGACCTGCCTTAGACGAGCCGAGCCATGACACAAAGATGTCGTGAACAAGGTGGAATTGCTTTGGAAATGGAGGCCTTGCAGGGTCAAGCATGGTTTTTAGGGGTAGTAAGGCTGTGTAAGATTTTTCTGGATGGCAAGCCAGAAGAATTTTTATCCTACGGTCGTTTAAGCAGGAGCTGGGAGTCAACACAGGCACCAGCATGGAGGATTAAATGGTGATTTGAATTGATGCGGCCACTCCCTCAATCGCCTTCAAGCACTAGGAAGTTATGGGCCAATGTTGAAAGCCGATGTAAGGCACTGCCTTTTCAGGATTTCAAGGGGAAAGTAAACCGAAGCCCACCTCAACGACTTGTACCTGAGTTAACGGTGCATCGTTCACCGCTCCGGTTTTTCGACGCTGGTTTGTATTTAAGTTGCACTTTCTCGTTTCTTCCTTTTATACCAAAAGGGCTTTGGTCATCCCACAAAAATTGGGACACTCTTATGGTCGTATAACAGTCATAAAGTCCTAATTTGAGGTGTTAGGTTGCAACAGACCCCATACCATATAAAGTTTTCTTCGAAGGTCATTCCCCACGCAACTACTAAGAGGAGACCTTACGCAAGCCTTATGTACCCTTCGTAAAGTTCCGCATAAGCCAATGTGGATATTTCTCAAAATGACCCCTATATAATCTGCAAGAAGGACCCCTGTAATCCCTGTGCGTCCTTGCGGGCGCTCGAGCGTTTGGGTTTAGGTTAACTCCCGTGTACCCCTTATATACCCCTCACGTGAACTTGTCCCGTTGGACTCTCGTGAACTAACCTCATTGGCATCTGCTGCTGGAATTGCCCGAAGCTCATGGGCTTCCTCAACCGCCTCCCTGAGACTACCTCCCTGCGCCCTAATGAAAAGCAGCTAGCCCCAACGAGCTGAAAGGGGGCGGTGGGGAACCAACCCTGAATTTTCTTAAATTGAAACTCCGACCAGGGCACCGTACTGGTCAATGCGGTTCTCAACGCACCAGGGCCTGCACGTTTCAAGCTTTAAGATTACAACTCAGGGCCTGGAATTTTCGGGAAGGTTCCCGGGACACAGTGGCCGTCTATAACTGGATTATAGCCCTGTTCAAGGCTCCCTTGTCAGTGTAATTTCCAAAATACGCAGGGTTATACGCCGCCCAAAAAGCGCACTGGCTTTCACAAACCTTCAAACCAACCCCCAAATTAATGTACAATTAGATCCCTCCAAGGTATGATAATATCGGGATGGCTATGGGTTTTCATACGGCTAGGGATTAGACACCTTTTCCTCCAGCTCGGGAACAGAGATAAGTGAAGGGGTTTGTTTGTCCATTCCACGTCACCTGGTCACGGTGTTGGAGATGGTCTGCTCTTCAGAAAGACTGAAAATTCTCCAACGACACAAAGGCAAAGAAGAGGTTCTCGAGCAATTGTTTGAATTCTTCTAGCAGCTTCAAAGGAAGAATAATAGAAATTGCTTCGGCTTTTACATTGCAACTTGAACACGCTAACTCACAGAAACAAGCGAATGAGTGGACTGAGAGGCAGGGTTCAGTTTCAGGCTTGACTCAATCCCTTCCCCGTCCCCTCATATGAAACACCCTCTACCCCCAACATAGCTGATGTTAGTACAGGTGAAATAGGGAATGTTTAGCAGTAAGGCGAGGTGCTGAATGGCCATCACCATGACAGCAACGACACAGCAACGAGGCATAGTACTTATCTGATACTTGTGCAAAGGATTTTATGCAACACGAAGCCGCAAAGAACACAGTCCTGATACCACCTCGGTGTTTGGATGTATGAGGAACCTTTTGAATGTAAGCACTAGTGCTGTTTAGGATTTCGGGTTATGAAATGAAGTACTTCTATCATGCCTTCTATTTACTTGCTGCTTCCTTGGCACTTTTCCCGTACTAGCATGAAAGCGCAAAAGTTGCCCTACAAAGGCTACTGTCCTTGTAACAGCGGCCTTTATGGGTTTCCATGTTGATATTATACCTTGGGGTTGTTCTGAGGCCTGCTGTATACGGCGTTCCGAGTTCCCGGGTTGTGCATTCATGCTTGCCCGAAATCCACGAATCTCCTGTGGGTGCGTGCCATCAAATTGCAACTGGAAGTGTCTTAAGATGTATTTGATTTAATATGTCAAATACAAATGCCTAAAGTTCTTATGCATCTTGAGGGCCATCATGATGTGACCGCCCGTTCTTGCCAGTGAAGAATACCGTCCTGCGTCTTTGCTACACATTCCCTCCCATAAGCCCCGCACTTGGCAAGCTCTCATGGAACCCCCAGGAGGTACCTTGTAAAGACTACTGTCGATATTAAATGCAGACTAGGTGGGGGTCGGCTTCATGTTCGCTTAGGGGAGGGTAGGTTCTGGCTTGGTCATGCAGTTGAAGTATCCTATCAAATCATGGCCGGTTTGGTCGCGGGAAATACATCCAGAACCCCCTGCCCAACAAATAGGATGCCCAGAACTTCCCAAACCCCTTCATGAAAAATATATTCTGGGTAGATAGTATTAAGATCCTTGGTAGGATTTAGGGTACCTTACTTACACGGTACCTATTGCTCTCGAGGCACGAGGACCCTGCACCCTGAAGCCTAAACCCTATACACCCCAATTACCCCCATAGTCCTTATATCACACCTCAAACTCGAAACCCCAAGTCCTAGACCCCAAATCCGAAACACTAAGCAATCACCCCTTAGCTATCTTATCCTTTGACGCCCAGGCAACTGAGCGTCTTCGGTAAGCATATACAGGGGTTGACAAAATCAATGGTCCATGTTTTGGGGATCTCCATAAAAAGGATCATAGTATTTTGGGGCCTGCATTCGGGGTCGTGCCTTAAGCATGTTGGATTTCATATATTCAGGTGTTCAAATGGGGTGACCACAAGCTCAAACGCTTTATTGTATGAATCCTGAGCATGACATTCCTGCTTGCTACATAAGAGTTTCTCGACATAATTTCTGCGTCCTTCCCCTGACTTGTATTTTTAGCTAACTTTGTAGCTGCAGGACCCTACAATCCGAAACTCAAAATCCTAAGGCCCAAAACCTTAAATCCTCGCCCTAAGCTCTTTAACCGCCGAGGTAATCATCCTCATTCCGGTTCTGCTGGGCTGGCTGCCAGAGGAGCGCCTGCCCAAAGGCCAGAGATGCGTTCCAAATGTGCCTCTTGACATATGTGGTGGGCGTAGGGGCTTAGGGATTGGAGCTTCTCAATATGTTCCCTATATGAGGACCTTTCCTATAGTTCTGTTGTGCATTTACTTATCCGTAGGGCTCAAGATATTCCCTGTATAATCCTCAGCAAAAAATCCTGGCATTGCGCAGGTACCCCATTTTAAAAAGAGCTTAGTGACTTAGGTTGATGGGTTACTGTTAGGTGGACCCCCTACCGCTAACATTGACCCCTCTTATACTCCTACTATACCACTCTTAAAGGGTTGGGGATCCACCTAAGGTTTCAGTTTTTCAGCCTAAACCCTGAACCCTCGAAGTTTGGGATTCAGGGTGTCTTGGCTTCAAGGCTCGGACCTGCAGACAGACTTAGGTATAGTTGGTGTCTGAGTATCCTAGCCTAGCAACTGGATACCAGTAGTTCGAGAAGTCAGGGCGAAAATGGTACTAACAATCAGTGACGAGAATGAGAGAATGCAAATGGCACTTCTTCATTCCATGCTGCCTGGATCCCAGCTCTGATGAACTAGGATCTCGCATTGGGGGAATAAAGCCACGCCAAGCAGCACGAACAGCTCTAGCTTGTTAACGTCATCTTGGATACCCCCGGCAGCTACTTGAGGCTAAGATGGGCCGAATAGTGGTCCTACCATCATATCCTAGCGTTGAAAGGACTCGCAATTCACCATTCTTGGTAACCATTCCTAGGAAGCCCTAAGATACCCTTTGCCTTTTTGGGGTTCTGGATCCTTGCTACAATGAATCAGTAGGGAAAAGAATACCCTTATTGTAATATGGTTGCTGGGCTACCAAGATTCTGAAGCTCAGATCTGTCAGAGATCATGTAGAGACCCCTGGAAGTGTAATGGGCCCAAGAAGGATATTCTGCCCGTGGGTCAAGATGCTAGACATCTTATTTAATTACTTGCGACCACAACCCAAGAGGGCCCTTAAATACCCCTCACATAAACTTCCCCGGTTGGAACAACCCTCTTGAAATTGCTCCTATACAACAACATTTTGGGCCCTTGGGCCCTTGAGGCCGCGCACAACTTTCCTGACAAGAATGTGAGGACCCATGTTAATAACTGTCTTCCAAGTTGTCCTGCAAACACTTTTGTTGATGCCCGGAAGCCCTAAAAGCCCAAGATCGTCAGGCCCTGAAACAAGAGAAGCACAGAAAAAGATCCGGCTTCCACTTCATGATTTGATTCTCTCACATTCTATCCGATCTATATCCCCTGCTTAAGCCCCTGCGGCCCAGGAAAGAGTTCCGGAGGCATCCGATGATTTCAGCAGCACCTTGACCGCCTTCGCATGGTCATGTCATGTCCGAAAGGTGCACAGGCTCCAAACCCCTAATTGTAGCGGGCACCCAGGTCAGGGCAGGGGTGGGAAGTATTTAAAGCTGATATCATGTGCGATTCTGCCGGCATGATAGAGATGGAATTCCTACCATGGGGTACTAAACCACCCCTCAATGAGGAATATCCCGCAACGTATGATGCTACTACACTGGGGGGTACCAATTATCATTGGAGTGGGTTCTTTTGTTTTCAAGGGAGGGTCTAGGAGTTGGGCTTGGCGCAAGAAACTGCTCATGCCACTCCTCAGCTTTCCAAGACAAAGTCCTGGAAAAGAGCGCTAGAAAACTGGATCATCAAACCCTTGGCATGTTCCCATTATATATACATGTATATATATATATATACATATTCATATTTGCAGATAGGTGTGTGTAGCAGGAAGCAACAGTCTTCATGGATCCCGCTCCTGTTCTGCACGTACCATAACGGCCTAACTGGTCCTTTCTGGCATGGGCCTTGAGTGAAGTCTTGGGGGATGTTGTTGCTTCGGTTCCAGGCTCCCAAGCTACTCAGACTTTTGCGCGGATCTAGTAAGTAGTGCCCTCGGCAAGTTTCCTAGGAACTGCCAAATTGTAGTACAAAGTGCCGAAATGAAGGTCTCCTATCTAGATCCCAGGGGTCGGGATAGCTCATGCAGGGAACCTTTCTCAGCCCCACACATAAGCCTCAACAGTCCCAACCCAAAACCGCCAGGAAGCTGCAGGGAATCAGCGGCCACAAACCACGAACAGGAGAATTTCGTCTAAAGAAACCCTTGTTGGGAGCCCATAGCCCGCTTTCCTGGCAACATATCTCTCGCATCTAACGGACCCACCTTTGTAAAGCCCAACCCTTAATCCCTAAACCATGAAACTGTAATAAGGTGCCTGAGCTATCTGGAATTTTCCAAAACATGGGCTCCTTTTTGGGGGTCCCCATAATGAGAATTACATCGCGTATTGGTGCCTAGACTCGGGGCTTACATGTGAGCCCACTATGCATCGAAGCCCCAAACTTGGAAAATCCACACATCTCAGGTGTCTGTCTTGGTTGCTGGCCTTGCAGCTGGGCTCGTGTGTAAAAGGGTTAGAGGGCTGTTTAGGTTCTTTTCATTCTCTCAAAATACCGTCAAGTATCCTGAGGTGTCTGCGAAGGGTTTTAGAAGAAGCCATGCTAGGGGTATCCCTACGAGGAATCAAGTATTTTTGCAGAAAGCTGCTAGAGATTGTCGGAGCTGATGCCCATTTCCCAACCCATGTCTTCAACAGTGGTAGCGGTTGGCTTCTTGGTGCTTGGACGATGTCTCATCCCATTTTGGCATTTCACAACCACAAGCGAAACCTGAAACCTGACAATCCCCTCGGTAAGCCCCTCTAAACCTTGAAGCTGCAAGCCCTGAAACCTTAAAGCAAAAAACCTTGCAACAAAAAAGCCCTAAACGCTAAAGCTCGGAACCCTTTAAACCACACGCCTCGAACCTTGAAACGCCAACAAAACACACCTTCAACCCTACAACATCAGCCTTCTAAGCTCTAGACCCTTAAACCCTAACCCCCTAAACCCTAAAGCCCCTGAATAGTTCTTGTGGTAAAATCCCTAAGCCATCAAGAGTAGGTTCCATTCGTCTTCCATTATCTCCATACAAGTCCTATATACACTGTATAATCCCCATATATACCCTACCCCTCAAACCCCAAACCCTAAACCCACAACCCCTAAACTCTGAGGCCATGATCCTTTCGGTCCTTCAGCTATTCATCGAAGATGCGCGCATTCGGGTTCCCCGGCTGGCTTTTGCTTAGATCTTCAGGGTAAATATGGCCAGGCCCAGGATTTACCGTTTAGGGTGGGTTCCTGTTCAGGTTTGGAGTTTAGGGTGATTGGAAACTCTAATGCGCGTAGAATCGGAAACACCCCCCCCCACCCTCAATACTAAATGTTCCCCACAAGAAAGTTTATACACTGGGACCAGTTCATGTTTTGGGGGGTTATATTAGTATGAAAGGATTGTAAATAGGTACCCTAAACCTCCAACTAGGGCTGCATGGAGCGCACTGGCCCTGTGGTCCTATCAATGGCGAATGTAGGTTTCAGATTTTAGCAGATTTTCGGTCCCTCTTGACGGTTTTGAAGGAAAAGGTTTACTTTTGGAATCTTTTGGACGAAAGCTTCTCAAGTCTACTGGAGCACAGAGCTCAAGGTCTAAAGTCGATGTACATATATATATATATACATACATACATACAAGAGGAATTCGGGGACTGGGGTTTGGAGATTGAGTTTTGGCATGCAGGGCTTTTGGTTTCTGAAAACGGGGCCTGCCAAGATGTATGGGGGATGCCAGGACATTATGCGGTTGTAGGAATTACATCTGGAGTTTTTTGAGGCATTCCCATATGGGAGCTTCTCAACATGGATGGTACCAAGGGACCCGAAGTGATACATATGTATATACACATATACATATATGTATATATGTATACAGGGATTTTCTGGGGGTCTTCTTAGGGACTATACGGGGCTGCTTTAAGATAATCCCAAACATTGCGGAGCTTTTCTGAGGGATTCTGGGGAGCGCATTTATGTGGAATTGTTTTGGCCAGACCATGTACATGAATGATACTAGGTTGAAACTCTGGTTTGTAGGTAGGTCCTACTTTTCAGCGACCTCAAACACCCCCTAATCCTTGCACCCTGAATGTTGCATCCCTTACAGCTCTCCAAAGTTTGCTTTTTTGGATTTACAGGTGTTTTTCAAAACCCTCACTTCTTTGCTGTCCTGCATGTACGATCGGGGGTATTGTAATCCCTGTAGAAGCCCAGAAATTAGTTTCTGCTCCCAAGCAATGTGAACAGCTGAGGTTACTTGGGTAGCTATGAGCCTATTTGCTCAAGACAGTAAGGGGCGATGATAAACAAAGGGTCCTTACTGTGGGGATTGGGTAACCCAGACTCTCCCTATTACAAGAGACCAGCACCTCAATTGCCGTGTACAGATCAGATTGAGCGGTGCTGTACTCATCCAATCGCAGCCACAGTCTGGGATGCCCAGTATGTGGGAACTTGAATTCCAACCACCACAACCTGTTTGGTACACCCTTTACCCATTGAGCTCCCAGGTGGCTGTGACTGTCATTTGCGCAGCGGGCGTTGGCATGTCTGCCCCCCCAGTGACCCGAAAAAGTTTAGTGCTTTCACGATTTGTTCTAAAGGTCCTTGTAAAGAAAGGGTCGGCAGGAATACACCACCATAAATAGGGATCCCAACCACAAGCATCTGCAATTTAGATTCCTCCTGCGGCTCCTCCTGCTGCTGCTGCTGCCATCGTGGGCGTTGGTGTTCTCACTAGCATGGTGGTTCCTATTCGCCTACGCCGATAATAGATGAAACATCACTTGTAATATTTTTTGCGCAATATGTACTCTATATCTTATGTCTTTCAACTGGTTGAGAGCTTTAACCCCGAACCCTGAATCCTCAGCCCTGAACACGAAAATCATAAACCCTGGCGTTCTAAGAATGCTCTGGAGGTCAACACTAGACCTTCAACTTGCAATCTGAAAGGACGCACCTACTACAAAGAAGCTAATGGCTCTGTAGAAGTGTGTACATAGTGCTGCATCTTTAAAAGTACCTGCCTTTTGGATTTGGTGTTCAGGGTGCGCAGCCGGCCATGTAGCAATTGTTGGGGATGAAGATTGGGATTCAGCGAGGGTATGCAGCAGGACGTACCAGAGGACCTGCATCAGTTGATGCGCAGCTTTAGCATAAATTGTACCGAGTGACAGAGGAAAAGGTTGCTTTACGTCGACTCGTAGTGACAGCACGATGCCTCTGTGGTCCATAAACGTTGAGCCGCAAGATCGTCCTGGGTTTGTAGGCGACAGCTGGAAGGGACCCTCAAAAGGCCAGGGCCCCAAGCACTGTGCCCCAAACCTTGAAGCCCAGAACCACGAACTCCCAACAAGATCCTAAGCCGCAAATTTGTAAGCTTTCTAATTCTGAAAGACTTACACCCTGAGTCCTAAACCTTTGACACCTGTAAACGAAAGAGTGTCATCTCACTCATATAGACTAGGATGTACATTCTTCTTCGAGGGGTTGCTTACCTCTCTATGAGAATCGCTTTCCGTTTTGATCAGGCCATGTGGCGCATCTCGCCCTACCTTGGCAAGACGGCGCTATTCATCTTCCTCAGACTTTGTCTTCAGCCAGGCTGAAGGGGTCTTTAGCTTCAGATTTTGGTTTTGATGATTTGGATTGCATGTAGGTTGGCGGTTGACGGCTCTGCCAGCGGTGCTTGTGACATATTGTGGCTGGGAAGATGTTGAGAACTTCTATGGCGTGGGTAACATGCCGATGAGAAGAGGAATGTCCACCTATGAAACGGTGAGAGAAATTGATGTGTTCGGCGTAGCTACAAGAAGGCCTCCAGCTGCCGCGGAGACAGCATTGCTAGATTAAGCAAACACTTCATGGAACAGCAACCAGGGATTGAAGACTGCGCAAGAGGATTCGCTTTGGATAAGCCAGAAATCTTGAATAGGGTCATATTATGGAACGGGCCCCTTTCCAGAATCTCCGGTAGTGGTTCTCAGAAAGCCTATCCGTAACCCGTCATCCATGGGGTATGGCTATCAAGGCAACATAGTAACTTTTTTTGACCAGATTTGCTCACCCACTCTACTTTCCTCCCGCGGTTTGCTCATCTTCATCCTGTGCCTGTTGCTCCTGCGATGAAGGAACACTCGTAAGTGAAAGTTTTGCATGGTGCTGACAAGAATAAGTGCTTGCGATCTTCAAGCTTTTACATATATGGGGTACCTCAAGTTGCGGTTGAGGGACAACGGCAGAGTACGGGCGGTAGAGTATGGTAGATCCCGTGCCCTTGCCGCGCGCATCAGTGTCCCTCCCTCCCCCAGATATACTTCCTGCCTTGCCCATCGATGCAGATTGTTGCCAATGGCTTGCTTGTTTGGCCGCGCAATCTAGAATGATCAGCAGGTCTGGGAGAGGCCATGTTTGTTTGGATGACGCGTTATCCCGATGGTCCGCAGTTCCCTTGGCAAAAGAAAGCACAGCTTTGCACCCTGTGTTGTTTCTAGTCCCCAACTAACACTTTCAAACATTATTGTTGTCTTTCGCGTTGGACAAGATGTCAGCCTCAGAGAGTCCATAGAGCTGCTGCGCTTGTAGCACCGGATCCATGCATCCACATACCAAGCACATGTGCAAGCCTTTACAAAACCCCAAACCCTTTGCATCCCCGCGCCGAACTCTTTCTTGCCGATCAACTTGGAAACCTAGGCTCAGCACGCAGCTCATGGGCATAACGGACTGCCACTTGGCCTCAAGGGAAGTTTCCATAGCTAGGGGGTTCCCAAAATAGACCCCAAAAACATTATGATCCTTAGTATTCCGGGGACACTCAAAAGGTAATCCCCCCCCCCAATTTTAGGAAACCCCAGCCCTAGATGGTGTGGACGTAAGTCGCTGGCACCTGGCAGACTGCTTTGTCAAACGCAGGCTCTTTGACCTTTGCTTTGCCAAATTTTACCTCACACCCTCAAAACCATAAGACCCTGCACGCCAAAACCATAAACCCAATACCCCAAAACCCGAAACCATAAACCTGAAAAACCTGAACCCTGAACTGTAGGGCCGCCCCCGCTCAGGGGTTGCCTGTGCAGGAGGTACAAGGCCACGTTGGGATGAGAGCCTGCTTTACTTGGTGAAGCACATCGAATCTGGTACACACCCCTGATGGCTCCTGCCTCGCGCTTGGGTAGGGCCATAAAATTAGTTATCTTGAACCCGTACGCCATGACCCTGACCGTTCCATCTTAAAACTTCTCAGGCAAGTCCCTCCAAAAGCTCCACAGGGAGGATACCGCCCTGTCCGAGCAGGGCGCACAAGCAGACCCAACAGAAACGTCTCAATCCGAGGTAAACGGTTGTCATTTTTGGTATTACAGTACACAGGCAGAAATCCCAGGCAAATTCAACAATTTCCAGAGCACTCAGCATTTTATTTTTTTCTGTCCGAGTGCCTCTGTCCCAGCCGACCTGTCCAACAGCAGAATCAGCTCCCTGTCCCTGTGAGGGCGCCTCCCTGTTCAAGCACCTTCTTACTTGAGTGCAGAATCAGCTCCCTGTGCGTTCGCCTTTCTGTCCGAGCGCCAATTCCAAGCATCTCCCTGTCGGAGCCATCCCAGCACAATGTCAGCTTCCTGTCCGAGTCCCTGTCCAAGCCCCCTGCCCGAGCTCAAAATCAGTTTGCCCGTGTCCGGGCCCGTGTCAGCAGCTCCCTTCCGTCAAAATGTAAGATCAGCTCCTTCCAAGCACCTCCCGGTTCCCTGTGGGAGTGCTCCGATTGCTGACCTGGGTTCTGTCCGGGCATCCCTCAAGCAGGTTTCCCAGTTCTTCTCTGCACAAAAGCGACGCTGGATAGGGGGGCTGGGCGTGGTAGCAACAGTGTAAACCTCCTTCCATCAGTTTTCCATGGCTTTGTTTAAACCGCAAGACCCAGACCACAGGCCACTCGACCATACAAGTTTCTATTTGGGGTTCCTAGAACAAGGACCCTACAGTTGTTCTGGGGCATATGAAGAGGGATCTCTTTCTTGAAGTTTCCGAGATTCCCAATGGTACCTGAGGCTTTGGGCAGGTTGCCATGCTGTTGGGTGTGATCGTCTACCGGAGATTCATGACAAACTGGTCCTACCGCGACTAGGCAGAACCCAGGCCCGCCGGAGATTCATTTTATGTTTAAGGGTTGTGTTGGGGGATAAACGTTAGGATTTTGAGCGTGGGGTCTAAGGCCAACCCTGCTTGGAGATCCTAGTTGATTACAACTATGGTACACGGTTGTAGGGTTTGGGGTCAGTCAAAGTTCAACTGGATGTCCAGGTAAAGCCTGACCGTTAAGCTCCAAACCGCAAACCTCAACCACCTTTAAAGCTTTGTGTCCAGAGCTTGACGCTCATCCTCTTCCTGCAATTAAACTTATAATTCCTTGGGGTATCAGTATTAACCATATTAACACAAATAGTAGCAGTCATTGCAGCAGCAGCAGTAGTAGTGCTAGTAGTCGTGGCTGCAGTTGTACCAGTAGGTGGGACGTTACGACAATGTTAGCACGTGAAACTTTGGGGTACCTTTATTTCGTACCAAGGGAGTTACAAATCAATTTTTATGGGGCGATTAAAGTGCAACCAGGCAGTGAAACCTGGTACAACAGAAAATTCAGGTTTCAGCTACCTGTTCTTTCAAAGATATGTGTTACGCTCAACACTACAGGTACCACGGGCCCATTAAGAGTGGATGTTGAGACCGCTCTGGTAATTTGATATAGTCCCCAATATGCTCCCTAATAGGAACCCACGTCCAGGAATTATATTGAAAGATTGACCGTAGCAGATGCTTGTTTCAATCCTCATCAACATTGAATTTGCTAATATTGTATCCTTGTAATTCTTACGGTGGGCACACTGAAAGTTTTCATATCCCTGCTGAGCCCTTAGCCAGACTCCCTCCCCATGATTGTGACTGCACGGCTGAGTCCTAGATTGTAAATCTTCCGTTGACAACAGTTTCAGATGTTGAACAGACTGACATTAAGCAGCAACTGAGGAAAGATCTTCCTCGTGGGACAAGTTGCGTTTTTCATTGGGCAACTATTGGACATTGTTCTGGTGATGCGCTGGAATCAAGTGATTGGCATTCCAGATGTTCTGCCCCTTGATGCAGCTCAGCATTGGGTTTTTAGGCTGAGGGCTGGGTTTCGATGTGAGGGTTTGGGGAGTAGACCTCTGAAGTTAAGTTGTGAGGCGTAATCCCTGCTCTTGATTTGCAAGGGCGCCACCCGCTCCCTCTCTACATTACAACCGACGACCCATGAAATTAGGGATCCCATGCAGTTTTCAAGCGGCTTTCATTGGATATAATGGGTTGTGAGTGGATAATGAATTAAATTGACTTTAAGTAGTTTTTAAGGGTTCTAAAGGGTCTGAGGTCAATTATGTTTAAATCTGGCATTTTTTTGCCCAAAAATGCCTCCACCTTTAAAGCTATCTTTGACCCCTAATTTGGCTCAAAATATCCTTTGAACAAGGAAGCTTATCAATCCACAGCACAGAGTAGTTGTCAGAGGCATTTTGGTGGACCGCCCAGGGTTTGGGATGAATGGTCTAGGGCTTGAAGTCCCAGAGGCACATGTAAAGGTTTCAAGGTCCAGAAGCAAGTAGCAAAATCACACAGTTTGATGATACCTTTGACTATAATTTCCGAATGGAGCCCGCGCAGTGTTCCAAACTCAGAGTGCAAAGGAACTGAAGTAGATTGCTGCAACACCACGACGCACCCAGTACATTTCTGCGGTTCGTCACCTTTCATGGGTACAAATTGTGCTCCAAACAGACGTGACGCCACTTCACCACAAACTGTGCATGGATTCAGTACGAATGTTACAAATTCCTGATTCAGGGAGCTATGAAAGGCCCTTGGCAGGGGGATGGGAAAGAAGATTGAGATTGGATCAGGTGTGCAATCAATCCATGAAGGGAAATCTAGGGAGGGACTGGGTGCTGCAAAACCAAGTCTAGATATAATCCAAATGTCCATGTTATTTCCATTTGATTGTCCTTCAGTTGGAGTAATATCCAAAACCCCAAAGCATAAACATTAGTTTCAATTTTACTTTTTCCCTATAGACTTTTTTCAGATAATTACACAAATACATGTCTACCCCTGAACCACGAGTTGCTGGTCCAAGGCCCAAGGCCTGTGCAAACATTGTTACTTTGTGCTTCTCCCCAAAACTAGGGGTACACTTTGGGGGTCCCTATGATGAGGATTATAGCATTTGAATTTTTATATTGGGGCTGCGCAAGCATCAGTGCATGTCCCAAACCTCATGAGATTATCTACTCTTCCATGCTAGGTCTTTCGTTTGGGGACGGACTGATGCCCGCTTCCAGGTTCTACGTTGGAGATGAAGCGTTTGACAATGCTGTTTCCAGGCTGCCCGTTGACATTGAACCTGCCCTGAGCCATCTACGGCTTCGACTAAAGCTTAAACCCTTAAACAATGCCTAACCTCCAATCCGAACCGCAGGCCTCACTTGAAACCCCGAGGCCCTGAGCTAAAGCCAGACTACATCTTAGGAAGGAAATACATCATGTCATGTGGGTCGCTACACGTGGGTCCCCATGAGACCATGCGCCACGATATGCACATCTTTATTCTTGCATACTTGAGAGTGCCTTCCACATTTCTGATAAAGGCTTCGCTCTCATTGCAATCCACAGCCATCAACTCTGAACATGGAAGTCCACAGTGGTCACGGCTCAGCTTTCTGGATTATTGTTGAATAGCAATGTACATGCTAGCGTATTAGAAGAGAACCCACATACAAAAAAAGAAGCCAACATATAACGAAACATGGTGGCGATTATGGTACTTCAACAAAATCCCAGGGTTGGAGGCGCGCGATGCTTTGGAGATAAGATGTGCAGATTGAGCAGCAATTCTCGCTCTCTAACGGGGCATGTGGGAATGAAGAGTTCGGCAAGACCTCAGCCTCACAGTAACGTGACATTTGGAGTGGGAACTTGTGCTTGAACCATCGGAGTATATTGCCTCTGATCATGCAGCACATGAATCTTCTCCAAATATGGCCACCCAGGAGTATTGTCAATTTTGCTAGTGTCCGCTCCGGTCATGTGCTATGACTTTGACAGCTGCTAGCTTCTCCGGTTGTTATGGGTCATTGCTTGGAGTATTGTTTGTGCTGTTGTCATTGTCAACCTCCGCCTCCTTTTCCTCGTCATCGACATGGTTCGTGATGGTGGTTGATGGTGGTGGCAGTGGGGTAGTGGCGGTGGGATGTGCTGTGCCGTGACATAGCGTGGCGTGGCGTGGTGTGGTGTGGTGTGGTGGGAGTAGTGCGGGTGGTATGAGATATTCGGGGATGGTTGACGGTGGTAATGGCGACAGCCGTGGTGGTCGTGGTCGCGAGCGTGGTCGTGGTGGGGTGGAAGAGAACCTGTAAGTTCCACTGTTTGACCAGCCTGGTTCTGGTAACCTTTGCACCCGCAACAATGGCAGGCTCTTCTACTTGCCTCTGCTCGTTCTGGCTTACAAAGTGTGCCCCGCCAATCTAGAGGCAAGCTGACAAAGGTAGTTGAAGAGTCAAGAATCTGGCAAATCTTTCCATAGTACTGTTAGTGATTCACTAGGGCTGAAGCTTACACTCCAGATGAAAGAAGGCTACTTCTGCAAGCTATACCATTAGCTAGATACACGAGCCACGGCTTCATCTTCAGTCATAGTGTCATCTTCTTTGAAATCACAAGTATGCTTGCATGTATCTCCGCTCAAACATTGCGTACTTCGAGTTTGGACATGCAGCGCTTACAGTTTGCTGTTTCAAGGCTGTATATAGAGCCATTACAACAGTTGGGGAAGTCCCGCCTTCCAGCTTTGATACGATTTGGTCCATCCTGGACACCAAGAAGTGAGATAGTAGGGCCTGCTTGTTTTTATGTGGAGACTACTCCATAAGACACCTTTGCACACTTATGCTGAAAGTTTCTTAAGATAACCCTATTTGAACAGTGAATTCAGATTCAGGCAGGTCCAGAACGTTTTGGTCATCAACCTGGGAGTTTCCATAATTAGGGGCCCCATTAAACACTCCAAATATGTTACGTATAGTCCTTAGCACACGGGCCTCCAAACAGCACACATAATTCATGGAACCCCACACATGTGTCCTTTGCATCCCACCCCCAGCTTTATAGTCACCTCCCAGCTCCTCCGGGGTGGTCCCAACGATTGTTTGGGCTGAGGGTTTAGGAACAGATTATGGGCCCCCCTGCACGGATTTCTACAATCATCATGAGGTTGCATGTATTCCTACTGTGCATGTAGGAGTTCGAAGAAAATCTCTATATCATCCACAAGATGGACCCCTATAATCGTGAATCTCGAGCGTACTTGAACATACAGCTATGTTAAAAGTAGCTACAGGAAACCCTGTTTTGAGCAACCCCCTCATGTAAGCCCGGATTTGGGCGAGGCCACACTGTTCGCAACAATGATGGCCATGGCCGCCACTGGCATCTGATCCGAATTACTTGAGGGGTTACGCTCACCCAGAACAGCATGGAACCTAGAAAAGGCGTTGTAAAGACGACTATGCTTTCATTATGCAGTCACTTGAGGTTCCATACCCCGAACCTTAAATTTTCAACCCTGTACCTACCTGCATACACACCATACATGCTACATACACGATTTGTGAGAAAGTTGGGTCTCAGGTTTCTGGCCATACTATCAACGGAGGAAATCTGCACCACCTAAGGCCCCTAGAGACTTAAGGTAGTACAGGAAATCTGCCATCAACAACCTCTAGTTCCTTACCTAACTTCCCCCCAAACTGGCATAAAGCCTAAAACAAGTTCTTTTGAGAGGTTAGCAGTGTATATAGGGCCACTTTTCAGTTTCCATGTCAATTTTGGGGAGGGTGTTCTTTCACGTGGGACCTCCTACATGGCCCTGAGTCCATTCTGCATCAACCAATGCCTATTGTTTGCTTTGCCAGGGTTAGCTACCAACCACGCCGATGATCGGCGATACTTGCATTGCGGGTTGGAACAAAGCTCAGCCCATGATAGCATGGTCGCTGTGTTCGTCCTGAACCTTGCTCCGCTGGAAGCAAAACCTTCTGATGCACTCTTTGTACATATGGGCTGAGCTCGAGGGGGTGGGCTGGGGCAGGCGCCTGGGAGCTATCTTTAGGGATGAGGCCTCTGAACGGGTGCTACGCACGCAAAGCAAAGCTGGGCCTCGACCATTCCAGCTTCATGATTCTCTGTCCCTTTCTCTCTCTCTCTTTCTCTCTAGGTTGCTTCTTCTTCAAGTTTGACCTTTCGGCTGTCCTTCACGATCCCACTCTCTCCTAGTTTGAGTGACAGGGCCACTCCCCTCGTGCGTGAGGAGTATCCAAATCCAACTTGCAACTGGCAGCTGCTATATCTCCAGTCCAGCGGCCCACTCCAACCAATTAGCTGTGGGAACCCTGACATGTCTGAGGCCACGACGTTGGACGGTACACAGGATTCTCAGATTTGTGTGAGAAAGCTTTGCTCTTGATCCTAGGTTGTAGATCCAAGTCCGGCACGGGTATACCCAGTATTGCCCAACGCTTAACCCACTTCCCAAAGCAAAAGTTTAAGCATGTGCTCCACAAGCCGATCTCCAAACCTTGTTGAATTTGCAAAGCATCTACCGGTCACACACCCCATATGGAAGTTTCTCACAACATCCTTCTACAATCCCAAATATGCGCCCTAATACTGCATCTGTAATGCAAGACATTTCCGAGGTTTTTCAAGGCTGTTGTTTTGCAAAACCCCTTCATCTTGAATTTTACGTTTTGGGCTGAAGCCTGCACCCGAAGCCCTGAATCCTATGCCTATGATTCCATGGCCTATTCAACAAATACGGGAACAGTCATGGGCTCGCAACAGGAGGACCAAATCAACGTCCCCACCGATCTGTAATTGCTGGTGTATTGGCCTTCTTTTGGTGTTTTTTTTCTGTTTTTTTTTCTGGAAGGAGTGAGCCTGTGCGAATTCTGGGGTCTCGTCGGCGGGAACTTCGATTTCTTGGTGCATGGCCTTCTGACAAAAGCATTTTGTCGACTACTGTGCCTCCAGCCACGCTTCAGAAGGTTGTGCTTCCAATGGATCCTTAACAGTAAGCCTTAAAGCACAATGGATATCAAAATGCAGGGTGATCCTGATTACCCGAACCTTGGGATTTATGGTACTGTCGTATACCAAGATATAGGTCAATCGTAGGATTTAAAGTTTAGGGTTCCCGGTTTAGGGTTGTTCTCTTGTTTCATTATCCTTTTGTTCTTGTTGTAAGCTCCGCATATCCCGAGGATCCCTCAGGGCCACCATTTCCAGAAGCCCCCAAACAGCCACAAGTTTGTCCTTTCAAAGGTTCCTGAGGTATCTCCTTTACGAGCCCCATATAATCCTTGTAAACTCATATAACACTTGTAAACCCCATAAACCATGTGTTCTGACCTCAAAGTCTTAGCCCCAAAACTCTGAAGTTTCTGGCGGTTTTGTTTGAGGGATTTCCGGATATTGGGCTCGGGTTTGAGCATCTGTGGGGCATCATGGTGGCCAGGGTGCGATTTGGGTTATAGTGTTGCGGAAATTTGAAGTTTAGGGGATTCAGAATTCAGGTTGTTGAAGTTTAGCGGTTAGCGGTTGGGGGTACCAAGGTTTGTGGGCGCATGACCGCATAGGTTCACGAAGCATTAGAGGTAGCACCCTCTTCCAAACCAATTTCGAACCCCGTTGTGCCTTTTTCGGGTGTCTCATGTTAGTTCGGAACAAGATGTTCTCTCTGTACCTTTTAGGAAGTTCCAGAAGCTGGACACGTGCGAGCCTCCCGATCCACTTTTAATGATACAGTTAAGTATCGAAAGACGTTGCATATTTCGCAAGTATCTCGCATCTTGAGAAGATGGTATTTCGTGATCAATCCTTGGAGTATCAACATTCGACTTGCATTCTTGAAAGTTCCTGGCAGAGGGCCCGGCAAAAAGTCTGGGACAACTGGCCGGCCAGCTTCAGCAATCGGCACAAATCGCGGGAGAACTACCCGGCAAAAGACAACTGGCCGGTCAGATTTGAGAATCTGCCGGCAAAAGTCCGGCAGTATCTGGCTAGACGGTATCAAATAACATTTATGGTCCACGGCTATGACTATGAGCCTATGATTCTCGATTGGTCCCTTAAGTGGTTTCCCAGTCACCCAAATCCACCGGACCCCTGTGCCACCGGACCCCTGTGCATGGACCCAGGCCCCCTCAGCCCCCTTTAGCCAGCTGTCCTCCACCCCAGGCCCCGCATTATCACGCCTGTAGGCCCTGAGTGAGTGCTGAGATTTTGACAACGCGCGCACGCACTATCGAAGACGATTTCAGATTTGGAAGCCTAGCAGCCACTGGACACCACCAGCGTCACCAGCAGCGCCGTGTGCACCTCCGTCATCACATCCAACACCGCCACCACCGCAAGCACTACCATCCCATGATTGTCCGCGAAAGTTAACTTCTCGCTTAACATTTATCCCAACATTCTCTTTGAAACCTAGAAGTCTGCCACGCACTTATCCCAGGCTTTCCTCCAAAAACATCAACTGAGCCGCATAATTATCTCAAGATGATCCCTTAAACATAGATTCTGCTGGCTACTTATCCGGGGCTTTACTCACCTTCAGTTGACCTTCTCATGTTTGCCCGCTATTCATACAAAGGGCTTTGCCAGTTACTGACAGTTGAAAATCATTGTTTTTTGATCTTAAAATTTGAAATTAATTTCCAGGGTACGGACCCCAGTGGTTTACCAAAGGTATCTTAGTGTATCAAACCATGCAGGGTTTACACTATCAAGGTTGGTCATTGTTCATATCAATGAGACATGGGAGAATTGTCGCAGGTGGATGAGTTTAGCTGTTCGACTTGAGGGCACTCGGGTAGGGATGGGTCACCTTCATAAAGAGCAGACAGAAAGCACAACAAGCAAGGCTTGAACAAATAACATGTGGCAGATCTCAAGACGCTTGATCCTGATTTTAGAGCAGGATGTTTTTCGCTATGGGGCTGGAATTGCGGGAGTTTGGGATTTGGGGACTTCGGCCTTCATTCTGTATTTGTGTCCTAGATTGGGATTGAGAGACTGATAAGGTCCTGCATGACGTCCTAATTTGCTGCAGCCTCAACCCTTTCCATCTGGCGATAGGTGTCCGTTATGGGTTGGTATGGGACGCATTGAGATAGGATGCTGGAAGTTTCTCAACGCGTGTGTTACATAGCCATTGCGAAGGATGATTGTATTTCAGTTGTAATCCCCATGTACGTCAGGGCCTCGCTGCTGATTTCGTGGATTGTTCGATGGATTAGCTGCTATAGGTTTGTTCGCGTTGGGTCTATAACGTTTGGGCTTGAGGGGAGTTATAAAAATGATTACGGGGGATTATTCGTGGGATTCGTTAACAAGTGTGGTCTTGATGTCGCAACTTGTCACCAGAATTGAGCAAGCCATGTTTGATAATCAACAACTTTATAGTGGATCTTGCCAACCATGTATGCCTTGTAAATATTCTTTACGTGGTGTCATTACGTACGGGCTCTCCTTGAAAATAAATGCAATCAATCATACTCGCTATAGTTAAATCAGTACAAGCGTTTGTATTTACCATGTACCTTCCCCTCTTGTTTTGTCACACGCAACTCCCAATGCACCGCATCCGTAAGCTTCAGAACACAGACGCGCACATCAAGTCCAAACCAGGCATTTCCTGACTCCGTATGGCACGTGTCCTGACAAGTGGGCCCCCTGTTTCATCCTATTCCAACATCAGGCCATGCCTCACCGATATTTCCTAAATTATATCTTATACCCTAGCAGCCAGGTGCATCCCCTTGATTTTCATCCTCGTTCCGCGGCAGCTGACACCCAATGATCCTATCCCCATGCCATTTGATGAGGACGAGGAGCCACACATGGTCTAGGTAGGGCTTAACGTTGAGGGTTGAAAGTCACCAAAAATGAGCACCTGGGCATGATGGGCACCTGTAGGAATGGCATAAGGCTTGAGCAAAGGTTTGCCAGGGATTGTACGCATGTTATGGTTTTGCTGTCATATGTAATTTTAAGAGTTTTACTTGGATGCTTGTCGTTGTTGTTGGCAGCAAACCCCTCGTCACTGAAATGCTTGCAAGGGGGGCATCCAAAAACTCAATCATCCTGAATAGGAACCATGATCCCTCTGTGATCCCAATCTTAACAACACAAGACCCCTAAAGGCCCTCACCCGGCAAGTATTAGTATTCACAACAATCTAGCATTCCGCAGATGAAAGCATTGGAAAGGCCTGGTATGCCAAGCGCTTTGTTTTGCTAGTCTCCCACAACAAATTCCATCCCAACGCCAGTGCCAACATCTAAACGAGATCATTTTGTTGTGACGAGAAACTCTGGATAATCAAATTTTACATGTCTCTACATAATTGTGGTACTGGTATACGTCATGCAGGGTTTAAGCATCAACAGAAGTACCAATTGTAATCATCAAAGGCTGCCAGTGCAACTTTCAGGGACATTGTTTCGCCATGGCTGCAGGCTTTGGATCTGAAATACGCTATACGGTTAGTAGGCTTAAGTTTTAGGATGCTGTGTCCGCACCGACGCAATTTGTCAGGACCTTTAAG
Source organism: Symbiodinium pilosum (assembly GCA_905231905.1). Classification (NCBI taxonomy): domain Eukaryota; class Dinophyceae; order Suessiales; family Symbiodiniaceae; genus Symbiodinium; species Symbiodinium pilosum. The sequence continues at coordinate 93,759 of CAJNIZ010015213.1, forward strand.
CTTTCAATGAGGCCTTCAATCACGGCCGTTTACCATAGGAATGAATAGTATGGCCTCTCAGACTTCTGGCGCAAATATCTTGAACCGAGAGGTGTAGGGGCTTCTCTTGTGCTCGGAATGCCTTAAGATCTCGAAAACTCAATCATGCGCATGGCTAAGCTTCACATCCCCAGCAAACCTCCGAAGTAGCAGCTCCGCAGTCTTCTGTGTGCTCAACCCTTGACATTTTGATTCTCGCGAGGAGCCTGGTGGACAGCGAGATTTAGCGTGATCAACGGCGGAAGTCAAGGGGGCATGGAGATTGTGCAGTCTACCTGCCGGTACTTTGTTTGAAGAGGCTTTTAATTCCAGATGCCTACATGCGAACGCCAACCGACGGGAGGGTACGAGGAAGCTTGAAAACCATGAGATGGGATATCAGGGAGAGGCAATGATTCAACTCGAAATGCCTTTAGAGAAGACAGAATCTAATAAGGCGATGATGGCCCTAAAACTTGCGTAAACCTGCGCCCTAAAGGCCTTAAACCATGAACAGTTGTAGTTTACAATGAGGGATTAAAGCCAATGGGCGAGACATCATGGCTTTAAGAGGCGTGAAAGCCTCAGACCTTGCTGCTTGCTTTAGCATCGGGTTTTCAGGCTGACTTGACTACCTTCTTGCGCTTAATCCCTTCATATGAATGTTGAATAGCCCCCCACCCAAATCTGTTAAGTGTTCCCCGAAACAGACCCTATATTTTGGGAGGCCTATTTAAGATTAGGAGTGCGGGGGTGTTTAATGAGCATGAAGGGATGAGTGGGGAATGGGGTATGGATCCTTATGTCCCGTTTTTCTCCCGCACAATCGTCCCTGCAACCCTCCTCCCCATTCCCTGCTAAGCACCAGGAAGTTCAAGATTTTGGCATCCAGAAATTGCTGGTACAACACCAGCATCATCGTTGCCACTGCATTTTTGTGAAGCCTGCGTTTGGAGCAGTAGTTTCCTTGCTGGATACGGGGCGGTCCTCGAAATCAGGGCCCCTTTGGACCTACCCATCAAGAAGATTACAGTCGTTTAAGGATGATAAAGGGAACCCATGTTTGGCCATATTTGTGTATGTACTGCTTGCCATTAAACTCCCCGGTCTACCTTGCCAAGGTCGTCATGTATAAGACGATTTGCATATTCTTATGCATTTATAACAAGAAAAAACTCAGTGAATCAAGGAAATCATAAACTGTAGTTAGATTTCTTATGAAAACTCTTGTATGTCGAGGGAGCCCCTACCAACTTAGGAGTTGGAGTGCGCGGATAGCGCCTGTCTCAATGTTTCGAGATGACGGAAACGCGACTTTGTTTGGTTTCCAGCGCTTTCTGCTCTCCAGTTTGCATTTGCGCAACTTGTAATTTACTTGTCATTCGCAAGCACGCAGATTCGATACAAGACATGTGGCGCGATATCTTGCTGGTGCACGAGACCTGAACAGTGATGCTGAATCTTCTGCAGATTCCAATTTTCTTTTCAATTTTCACATTACCCCACTCGCCATTTCCACGCTCCTTGACACTCCACCCCACTCTGCTACCCCAACCCCCGGGCCCCCACCCCCGCAAACAAAAGAACCATTTCCCGTGCAAACGTACGGGGCCGCATGTGGAATCCAGTAGTCTGGAATCCTGAGTTCCACATGTTTTCCATATCCGGTCCTAGCCGAAAAAGATTTTCTTTGAACACTTAGTCGGAAAAGATTCCAAAGCTCGGAATCCAGAGTTTCTAATTGTCCAAGTTGTTCGGTCTCTTTTCAGGCGCCATGAAGGCAAACACTCGAATGCCGGAAACCTGGATTCTTAATTTCTAAAGGTTTTGGATCGAGACCTGACCCACACAAAACCAGATAGGAGCCACGAACCCGAATGCAGACACGTGACACGTACATGCAATGATAATGACACCCCACGGGCGAAACCACTTAGGAGACGTAGGTCCGGGGTCATCCCTTTCTCCTCTTTCTCCACC
>CAJNIZ010015224.1:0-21544 GCA_905231905.1 Symbiodinium pilosum
ACTCTCAATCCTGAACCCTAAGGCTCTAAGGACTCATATTTGGAGGCTTTTGGGCCCAAAGAGCATACTATAAAAGGCTTTTGGGCTATTTTGAGCCTTAGGGAAATGGTCACAGATGAATTTCCTACTGCAGCCTCGGCTGCGCTTCCTACATCTCCACAAACGACACCCATCACATGTAGACCATACGTTCTGAATGCAAGTCCTTTGAATGTAGTCATCGTACCCACCTAAATAGCCCACCCCAAATTCTAGCATGTTATTCAAGACCCTTAGCCCTTTAACGGCATCCCGTGCCCACCCAAATAAAGCAAACCTTCCTCCAGACCAGGGGTTTGGGGTTTAGGATTTATCGTGAAACCTCATCCCCAAACCCCAATCAATCGGGCCATCCACTCCCCCCAAGAACCCAAAAAACCAAACCCAAACCTTGAAACCTAAATCCCTAACCCTAAGCCCTAGACACGAATCCCAAACCCTATAAACCCTGAACTTTATAAACCCTAAACCCACATCAACTGATTTTCAACTGGCAGGTCGTGGAGAAGTCTCGAGTTTTCTCGGAGGAGGCGGCGAGAGAGAAGTCCGAGCTTCTTCAGCAACTTGGGATTTACCTGGAGCCCCCAAAGTGTGTGAGCTATATTCTAAAGCTCGTTAAGGGCAGTTATATAGGGGATTCGACAGGGGACCACTATAATTAGGGCTCATTAAGGGGGATACTAGGAGTTTAGACTATAGGAGCACCAAAGTATGTAGAAGAATGTACCGTTGTACCAGTTTTAAGGGTGGTGGAGCACTGGTTTAGCGTACTTTTAATGTCCAGGTAGCTCCCTTTTCGACTCAGGGAAGGGGAAGGAAGGATTTCAGGTTTAGGGTTTAGGTTTTAGGTGTTGATGGTGTAGGGGTTTGCAGTTTTTGTGTTTGACAGTTTGGGGTTTAGGGGGTTCAGGGGGTTTAGGGGTTAATTCAGACAACTTCCAGCACTTAGACCTTAAAGCGTTTTTGGCTGACGCTGCCTCCTGACCTCTACTGTAGCATCTGAAGCTGCTGCCGCGTCCTGGCAGCTGCTGGAGTTGCAAAATCTATGTGAGCTATAGTCTAAAGTGCTGCAAGAGAGTACTATACGGTTTAGGGACTAACCTCGCTAAAGGAGGCTATATCATGGATTATATAGGGAACTACTACAGGGTTATGAAGGGGGATACTAGGAGTTTTTACCATAGCTGATGTGAATCGCTGAGCAAGTGACCACTTGATCAGCAAGACAGAGTTACGGCAATCGCGTTGCAGATTTTGTGTTTCAAGCGTTGGGCTTCGGAAATTGTGTTGCACAACTGAATTTGTTTTCGAAAATGCTTGTGTTTTGGAATTTGCCTTTTAGAACTTGTGTTTCAGAATTTCCGCGAAATCTGTGGGCATAAAGAGGTAGGACAAAGTTGCACGCTAGAAGGGTCTGGAAGCCGATAACACTCCTCCTGCCATTCTCCAGATACATCGCCAGCCCTGAATGCCTAAACCGCTAAACTCCTAGACTCTAAGCGGCTTAGGGTTTGTGGTTATGAGCTCCTAAGACCTGCAGCTCTTGACCCCAAATTCCCAAATCCTAGAGCGCAGACCCTTCACGGCAAAACTTGTTGGTGGCCACTAGGGACCCCGTTAGCTACATTGCCGATAACAGGCACAACAATTACAGTAGTTTGCCTTTTCCTCCCTCATTCCCTACCTCACCTCCTTAACTTACTTTGAAGCGTCAATAGCATAGTAGCTTCAATTTGGCTTCAATTCCTTCAGTACAACATAGTACTCTTCTTGTTTTCTGGAAATGAAGTCCCAACTAACAACCAGCAAGCAAAGTTTGAACCCTGAACCCTAGCCGTAAAAACCCTAAGCGATCAAATGTAACCCTAAACCTGAAATCCTAAACCCCCCCGAACCCTAAACCCTAAATACTAAATCCCGAGCCCTACCTGCTTGCATCGCCACCCGACCCTCCATGTAGAGCCCACACCCTGAAGCATAAGCCCTTTATCCAACCATGAATTCCAATGCCTACGTTGCTATTCAGGAACTAAAATTCAATTGCAGGATGGATGTAGGGCTTAGGGGTACGTTATTCTCGGTGATGAAAGGGCTTAATCATAGAACTTTATGTAAGGGGCTTAAATTCTGTTGCCCCAGTAAATGAACCTCTTAGTCTTTGTCGGCAATGTAGCTATTACAGTAAGGAAGCCTAGTTCTGCATTGTGTAAATAAGTGGGCATAGCAAGGACAGTCCATTATCTACCATGTAGCCACGCTACTGTTGATGGAGGAAATCTTGCACCACCTCAAACCCCTACAGTCCTAGGAACTACACTAGCTTACGGCCCCTAGGTGGTGCACAACTTCCATCCATCAACAGCACCATAGCGGCAAGCAAACCCCACTATTTTTGAAAGTGTATCCAGATTATTGTAATTTAGCCCTTAGCCTTATCTAAGCCCCCATATAAGGCCTGTAACCCTTTCGAAGGGAACCGTTGGGGCAATTGAGTTTAAGTCTCTTCACAAAAAGCTACAGAACAAAAAAACAAACCCTCAAACCCTAAACGCCAAAGCTCAAGCTTAACCCTAAACTTTAGAGTTTAGGGTTTGGTGGGGCCGCTAGACCCTACTTCAGGGGACGCTTATTGAACTACTTGCTTTGCTTCCCTCCAAGTGAATCCAGCAAGTTTAAGGTCCTTGGAGCAGCTGCGAGCTGATATCGATCAGGCCGCTGTGGACTGGTTTAGGGTTTAGGGTTGGAAGTGCTTAGCATAAAGCCGGTAAAGGGGTCCTACCCTTTAATTGAGGACATGGTTCTATTTTCAGGGTTACGTAGAGGGGTATGTATATATATGTATATATATATGGCTACCCTTTTCAGGGGAGATCAGGGTCACATTAGGCGGTACGTAGGAATGCATTTCGGGTGTGAGGTACCCAGATACTCCTACGTATTTCCTATTTTGGGATTGGTACTGGTCTTTGGGTGAGGGCTAAAGATTGCCAACATTCTGGGCTTAAATTCCTTGTATAAACTTTTGTTAGAGACTATGACCTCAAAACGATAGTTGTAATTCTTTGGGCCGTCCTAGTATGACTTACTAGGCTACTTTCCTTTTGAAATTGGCCCATATGAGCCGTAATCTCAACTCCTAGTATTCCCCTTAATAACCCCTATAGTAGTCCCCTAATCCCCCATATATAACCCCCTTCAAGGAGTTTAGATTATAGCTCATAAGAGGTTCCAGGGAGGGTATAGCCTTGGGTTCTGACTCTTGTTCCCCATTGATGTAGATCCCTGATGGGGTTACATAGGGGTTATATAGGGATAATGGAAAAGAAAATTTACTTCTATATAGGGTTGAGGGTTTAGGGTTCAAATGAGGGGTTAATGTAGACCCATGATTAATAGACCCCCTCCTTGTAAGAGCCTTCATACTGGGATCCCTATTATAATCCCCATTGTGGGGAGGAAGTTTATTAATCATGGGTTTGGGTTATTTGGCCGAAGTTCTCTATGCCAATCACCGTGTTGGCAGGGACACCCTCCTTGTTCCCGTTCTTCAGGATGTCTAACGGGGTCTGTAACCTAGTGCTGCGCAGAATCTAAGAAGCAGCTACAGCTAGGAATGTTATGAGGACTCTAGGGCATACCCACATAAACAAATACAATACGAGTCCGCATATTGGGTTTATGCCTATGCCCTTCCCCTACGCTGTCTATGTTGTGAAGCTGCAAGCCCCGACATGCCTCAAATTCTGTGACACGACATCCAAGCAAGCCTCGCCAATGTCACTTCCGCGACCCTCGGGACTGTATCCTTATGGTGCTTGCGACAATCAGAGGACACTTTGGGGGATCCCTATAATGAGGACAACAGTATCTGGGGTGTAACCACGATTTTCGGAAATGCCCATATCGACAGCTGGCAACGTTAAAGTCCAGCATTAAGCAAAAACTTCAATCTGATTTTGTGCCTTCTATCTAGATTTTGGCCTGGATGGTTATGAAGTCTTGACAAAGACTCATGGCTCATTGCACAAGGAAAGCTTCGCGATGGCCCTGTGTAGCCTTGAGCCCCGACCACACTCAGCCAGGAGGTGTCTCAGAAGGAAGCCAATGCCAAGGATGTATCTCAATTGAGTAGTATTTTATTTGGGATACTATGTACCTCTAATGGAGAATCAGATGGAAAAGAAAATGGAAAATGAAATGGAAACTGGGGTTATATAGGGGTCATATTGGGGAGGCAGGATTTTATTTGGGATACTATGGTACCCATTATAGAGTAAGATTCTATCCTCCTTTTGGGGTATAGTATTTTATATAAAGAATACAATCTTACTAGGTTCAACCACCAAAAAACACGTTCCTCAATTGTCCGCGCAGGCACGATGGTGCTTACCCGCATTGGGCTCTCGGGTGCAGAGTGCAGTATGTAGGTCTCAGGAAGGTCTTGGAGGCAACCATGAAACTATGTTGCAAGGTAAATGTTCCACACCTCGTGCAGACACCCCAGTGAAATACTTGGAGCGAAGGGTGTAAGGTTTAGCTACAAACAATTCTCCAACGAAATAGCTCTCCAACGAAATCGTCCCCTAGGATCAATTATGTCAGGCGCCGGAAGAATCCCCGTGAACCCGTGTACAACGCCTTCCTTCATACAGTCGAGTTATCTGAGCCCGAAACCCTGCCCGCTGGCTTTCTACCCAATTCGGAAGAGCAGCGGAGTGTAACGCTTTTGAGCTGCTGTCATGCCTTTTCTGGGTTGCTGTTAAGGAACTTAAATTAAGTTCCCATAATGGGTATATATATATATAGTAAATAGTAGGGTCTCCCCAATATAGTAACTTAATTTAAGTTCCTTAACAGCAACCCAGCTTTTTGCATCCCTGCAGGAGATTCACCTGTAGGGATCTTGTTGGTTGAGCTGGGTCGGAGTGTGGACCGTACCGTAAGTTGTTTCTAAAGGATCATGTTAGGGTTTAGGGTTTAGGGTTTAGGGTTTAGGGTTTAGGGTCAGAAAAGGTCTGACAAAAAAACAACCTGCCCCCTAAACCCTGGGCCATAAGCCCTACACCCTCAACCCTATCCTCAAGCCAACGGAGCTTGGCAGGTAAAGGAGCTGACAGCTGCGAAGGCGTGCGGGTGGTCCAAGGGCTCTAGGTTTAGTGTCCAGATTTTTTGGGATCGGGGGGTCGAGAGTGTTGGGGTGATGGGCTTAGGGTGTAGGATGTTTAATGTTTAGGGTTGAGGCCTTGAATAATACCATCAGTGGGCAGTTGTGCAAATTTCGTGCCTGTTCCCTGGCACCCTTGCGCGAACAGTTGCCTGGAAGTTCACTGACACTTCATGATGTATCTGGATGCCCACTACGAGTTAAAGTCTCGTTGACCTCAAGAAGGGAAACAAGTGGAGCTTTCTCAGCATCATAGCACATAGTGCTCGTCTAGCCCGCAGAACCTCATCATCATCGACTGCCATATTGAATGGCACTTTCATTGCAGGCGGCTATAGTATCATGAAACCCCAAATCCTAAATCCACACCACAGCACCCCTTCCTACTCCCCCCAGACAAGGCCTAAATAAACCCCAGTTAGGACTTATTTGAGTTTCCACCGGAGAAGCGATGTATAAACAGGGTTTTGTACAGGGATTCAGTATGAGAAGCTTGATGAACTTCAGTCTGCCAAGCCTAAGCTGAGCCTCAAAATTCTAAGCACTACACGGTAGTTTCCCTAAATAAGGGAACCCCCACTATAGACCCCAAAATATTATAGTCCTAATATGTCCTAATTAAAGGCACCACCAAAAGGTACCCCTAATTTTTGGAAACCGCCAGATATGCACACCTCAAACTCAAAAGGCCTGCCGTGGCAAGCCTCAACAGTCCTAAATCATGCCGAGTAAGGCTATAATTTGTGGGGCGGCCTTAGTGGGCCCATGACACTACTCTGAGACGGTTCATGCATAGTTCTAAGCACAGGCAGAAAAGATCTCCGTGCAACAAACGGCTCTAATGCAGAAATCTGAATATTGATCCATATTGTGGTCCTGCATTGTAATTCTGGTTTTGAGCCTCTCGAATGGATTTCAAAAGTATGTTAGTAATTACCTAGACCCTCCATCTACTGTACCGTCTACATACCCTTACTTAGCGACTATATACCCCTATTTAAGGGTACAGACGGAGGGTCCTGGTACCGAGGCCCCCTTGGAATACAGGTCTTCATCCTACTTTTCAGCATCCAGACAACCTCCCAGTGAACCCCTAAATTTGTTCGAAGCTTGGCATGACTGTGATGCCTTGACTTAGCTGACAAAACTCAGCCCATAGTCTAGGTGTTTAGGATTGTGGGTGCAGGGTTTAAGGTTTAGGCTCTGGTCTACCCCAAACCCCATAAACCCTCAAAGTCTTCACCCTGTACCCTGAACATCTGAATTCAAACGCCGGTTTAGAGTTTATGGCTTCAAGTTTAGCACCCCAAGGATGAGCTCCTGGCAAAGTCAGAGGCGAGGGAAGCCGACCTAACCAAGCAGCTCGAGGCCCCAAATTCTGGATCGAATCTGGGGCTTCCGTAAACAGCGGACCCGATGTAGACCCAATAATGCAAGCCTTACTATCATAGCTTCGTAGTCCTCAAGTAGTAGACCATCTCGGATTTAGGACTTTGTAGTTGAGTAGGCAACCCTCAGTTCCTAAAACTAGGCTCCCATTTATGGTGCCGTAATATAATCTATAACCAATAGGGGCCCATATTTTTGAGGACAACCCTTATGTCTAACTGTAAGGCTAACCTTTTTAGCACCGGGTCCTAACCTATAACCCTATACCTTGGGTCATTCCCCCTCCCAGTAACTGTCCTTGAAGGAGCCTTATTAACGGGCTTCGTATAACTCCTATAACCCATGGTGGTAACAGGTACTGCAAGGGGGAATGACCCAACTTATACTAACGTCCTGAACCTCAAAAGTAGGTAACATAAGAGCCCAAAAACCTCCCACCCTGTAATAGTGGTATAATAGGAATATAAGAGGACCCTAATATAATTCCTATTATCCCGAATAGTCACTATTACTGGGTAGGGGGTCCTCCTAACCTATACCCTAAACCCTACCGGAGGGTCCCCTTGATGGCATCCTGGAGCCCCAGTTCTCCATTGTCTCATCCTGGAGCGCAATACAAGCTATAATCTAAATTCCGTAAAGGGGGTTCTATGGGGGAATATATACATATATATATATATATAGAGATAGGGTTTAGGGGTCTAAACTCCGTACAGGGGATTATTTAGGGGACTACTATAGGGGTTATTAAGGGGGATACTGCGAGTTTAGACAAAAAAAAGCATATAACGACCGTACCCCGCAGGGCACCCCAGTTGGTGGTTCGGCATAGAAGACCAAACCTACTTGGTTTAGCCTCATGTTTCAAATTGCTATAAAATGGCCAGGTTGAGGGGGGACCCCTCTTCCCCTCTTGTGGCTGTATGGCATTTTTTCTGGCAGGATCTTAAAATCGCCAGCGATTTCGTTGCATGTTTCTTTTCTTTCCAGCTGATTCTCCATGACGTGAAGGATGTTTAACGCGACGTGGGCCGAAATCGGACTGTGTACATACTTACCGCTGAGACCTCGCAAACGCGCCTGTTAACACTACCATACAAGGGCATGTAGTAGTTGTTCGAAAATACCTATCCCCAACAAACCAGTAAGCTGGATTCCCTACTTGGTTAGGACCCCATTTATGGATGGGTATTCCCAATGGTTTCTCCTTTTTGCAAATTGCTTTTGGAGCAACCCCAATATGGGCAATTGTTATTGTATTTTGAAGGTCCAGCTCGAGCAAGGAAGGGTGTGCTCCACATATGGGACGCCGCAAAGACTCAGTTGGTTGTATCGTTGTATAGTTGTATAGTTGATTCTGCGTCGGGCTCGGTTGAGTAGACGTGGTTATGCAGTTGCATAATATTGAAACAAAGTTGCGCATGTTTGAGCATAGTTGCACATCGCGAAGAGGCTGAGCGCTTGGCAAGAGAGCAGGCTTTGGCAAAGGAAGCAGCACAGAGAGCAGAAGCAGCCAGACTGGCCGCAGAGCGGGCTACAGCTGCAGAAGCCGCGCGCATAGCTTGCTCGCAATTTCTGGAGGCGGGGTCGGCAAAAGCTCAAGCACAGAAGCAAGCAGAAGCAGAGCAAGCAGCAATGCTTGCACGTCAGCAAACAGAAGAGCAAGTGGTTGAGGGGCGAAGGTTAGTCGCAGAAGCCGCGCACCAAGCCTGCGGCGATTTTCTTAAAACCGCGCAGGCAAACGCACAGAAGCACCTTCAAGATGAGGCGGGACAGAACTGCAACTTTTGTACCATGATTGGTGGGGCCTGTACCGATCTCATGTCCAACACCAAGTGCGATCTGGACAGCCCTATACACGTTCTAGTTTTCAGTAAAAGGCAACAGCGCATGCTCGACATTCCAAGCCCTGTTCTTGGAAGTCGGGCATCAATGTATGGTTTCAGTATTTTGGGTTGGGTTTACTGAGATTTGCATTATGCACATACACATATTCGGCCATCGAGGTATGACGAGGGCAGTTTGCATGATGATGGCTTTGGCGAGTGTATCTGGTCAAAGACTTGTCCGGGGATCAACTGCGGGAGGAACGATTTAAGGGCTTGTAAAACCCTCCGTGCTGGGGTTACTGTCTGACAGGTGCGGAGTTGGGTTTCGGGTTGAGATTCTGCTTCGCGATGTTGTATGTCTGGCAGCCATTGCCTGATACCTTCCCTTATCTAAAGCAACCTCCTCTCTCTTATCAATGCAGATTCTCATCCTCCTGTCATTGGATTGTTGGGGCGATGCGATGCAAGTGTATTTTCGGGGAAACTTTATCATTATCTTACGGCTACTTAGTAGGAGCTAAGGGAATAAAATTCCTATATGTAGTCCCAATATTACATATTTCCTTATTTCCTACTAAGAACCAGTAACTTATAGCTGCAAAACATGAGGCTCCCCTGCACCCAAACGGTCGCACATCGCAACCCTAAACGGAAAAGCAAAAGACACATCGTTGTTTGCATCTTCATTTCCCTTGCCATTATCTAGCCCCTGTAAACTCAATCATTTTTCCATTGCTGATATGCATATATACATATATGTATGTATATGCGTGATTTATATGACCTTGTAGATCAATTTGAATTAGAGCGTCCACGTGATAACCTGAACCCTAATCCCTAAACCCTAAGCCCTAACCCTTAAACCCTAAACCCTCCAAAAAAAGCTGGGCAGGAGCTCAGAAGAGCCAATGACCGGATCAAAGAGCTGCAGGACACGGCATCCACAGAAGCTGAGGCAACGTGGCTTAAGTCTTGCCCAGACCCCGGGAGGATCTAGAAATTAGATCCCCTAGAACCATAGGGAGCTTTTTTTGGAGGGTTTAGGGTTTAGGGCTTAGGGTTTAGGGTTTAGGGTTTAGGATTATATAGGGGTTATAATGGGTCTATATACGGGATCTAATTTTTAGATCCCTACCAGGGGTTTGGGTTGGGATTTAGGGTTCAAGCGCTAGAGCTTAGGGTTGGGCATCAGGGTTTTTCTGCGCACTCAGGCTCGCTCCACAGAGCAAAAAGAAGCTTTGGCCAACATTGAGGAGCTGACAGAACAGGTCTCCAAGTGGCAGGCAGAGCATTCCGCAGCCGTAGAGAGGGGTGACTCCTTGGAGGCTAAGGGCAAGGCAGACGTGGAGAACTTGACATCGCAGCTGGAACAGCTTCATGCTGAGCTGGCATCTGAGTTGGCAGGAAGAGCATGGGATTCTTCCAAGGCAGCTGCTGATGCCGAGGAGCTAAATGCCACAATCAAGCGTCTGCAAGATAGTGCCAGCAGCGCAGCTGAGGTGCATTTCACCGAACAAAAGGAAGCTTTGGCCCAAATCGAAGAGCTGACAGAACAGGTCTCCAAGTGGCAGGCAGAGCATTCAGCGGCCGTAGAGAGGGGTGACTCCTTGGAGGCCAGGGGCAAAGAAGACGTGGAGAACTTAGCGTCACAGCTGGAGCAGCTACACGCAGAGCTTGCAACCGCACAGAAAGGAAGGGCATCGGATGCTTCCAAAGCAGCTGCCGATGCCGAGGAGCTAAATGTTACTATCAAGCGCCTGCAAGATAGTGCCAGCAGTGCAGCTGAGACTCATGCCAGCGAAAAGAAGGTTGCTCTGACCAAAATTGCGGAGCTGACAGAACAGGAGGCTAAGGGCAAGGAAGACGTGGAGATCTTGACATCGCAGCTGGAACAGCTTCGTGCTAAGCTGGCATCCGAGCTTGAAGGAAGAGCATGGGATTCTTCCAAGGCAGCTGCTGATGCCGAGGAGCTAAATGCCACAATCAAGCGTCTGCAAGATAGTGCCAGCAGCGCAGCTGAGGTGCATTCCAGCGAACAAAAGGAAGCTTTGGCCCAAATCGAAGAGCTGACAGAACAGGTCTCCAAGTGGCAGGCAGAGCATTCAGCGGCCGTAGAGAGGGGTGACTCCTTGGAGGCTAGGGGCAAAGAAGACATGGAGAAGTTGACATCACAGCTGGAGCAGCTACGCGCAGAGCTTGCAACCGCACAGGAAGGAAGGGCATCGGATGCTTCCAAACCAGCTGCAGTCGCTGAGGAGTTGACTGCCAGCATCCAGCGTTTGCAGAATGACCTCTCTGATGGAGACGTCGCAAGGGAAACCTTGCTCAAAGAGGCCACCGACAAGGCAATCAACTCGTCTGAGCAGCTGGATGACTCGAACCTTGATTTCAGCAGAATGGAGAATCAAATGGAAAAGAAAATGGAAAATGAAATGGAAACTGGGTTTATCTAGGGGTTACTTATAGCCAAACCTGGATCCCAAAGCATGTAAAATGATGGCCTTTATGGTTGTGAGTATGGGTTGAGGGTTATTATTGTGCATACTCTTGGGATATATGTAAACCTTATCACCGGGTTTTGAAACCCTAAACCCTGAACCCTAAACCTTATCACCCTTAACCTTATCACCAGGGTTTTGCAACAAATCTGAGAAGCCCCCAAGCAGCGTCGAAGGGGTGAGGCAGTTCCACTCCGTAGCCTGGGCGACTCCTTTCTTCTGAGTAGTATTCTATTTGGGGATTTAGGGTTTAGGGTTTTATTTGGGGATATTATGGTACCCAATATTATAGGGTTTAGGGCCTATAATGGAGAATCAAATGGAAAAGAAAATGGAAAATGAAATGGAAACTGGGGTTATATAGGGGTCATATTGGGGAGGCAGGATTTTATTTGGGGATACTATGGTACCCATTGTAGAGTAAGATTCTATCCTCCTTTTGGGGTATAGTATTTCATATAAGGAATATTATCTTACGAGGTTCAACCACCAAAAAAATGCTACTCTTCTGTTTTCACTCCCGACATTGAAGAGTTTGGTCTCACATGGAGGGTGTCCAAAATTAGGGGTATCTTTTTTGGGGTCGCCATGATAAGGACCAGTATTTCGGGGTTTGTTGGGGTCCCCCCGACACTGCCACATGTTGGGCCCCTTTCCCAAAGGACCCCGTTGATTTGCCTAAGGCCCCTTGCATAGCTGCCCCCCGCGCAGAGTTTTGTCGGGGCTTCATGGCCACGACAAAAGTTCGATTCTGTTTCGAACCATTGGGAGCTGGTTCAAACGGCTCCTCTACCCCTCGTGGTATTGGCATCCTTTATGATTACACCAAAGCAGGCCCATGTCGAGAGAATGCCAAACTGGACACCAGGGAGTCTTCTATGAAAGGTGAGTGGGTTGGGGATGCACAAAAAAGTGTCCCCTCATGCTGACCAGAAAACCCAAAACCACCGTTACAGCAACCACCGAAAAGGCATTCCTAATTTTCGGTAAGCCCCACAGGGTCTGTATACCCAAGCAGAGTTGCGAAAGCGATTAAACTGGACACCCTAACCAGCCCTGGACCCGAGGCATTCTCAACCCTACGCACCCGGAGCCAATGTATGGGCTTCAATAAGTAGAATAGAGTTGTGGATTTAAGGTATGTGTTTTTGAGGGTTTGTGGGCTTTCGTATTTATGTATACACACGTATATATATATATGTGTGCATATGTATGCATATACATACATGTGTATATACATATGGTTGTATTTACCTAAGGACACGCAAGGACCGCACTGGCATATCATTCCTAATTATTCAAGCCCCTACCGTGCATTGCACAATGTGCTGAACTCTTAAGCCGTTGGTAGGTTAACAAGGGTGATGGGGGTGGCCTTCGTATATGGTCCTTGGGTAGTTCAATACAGACTCACTCACACAACCGGACCCTTCTAGTGCGCACTGTGCATGACAATCTCTAGGAATGACAGTATAGAAATGATGCCTACATCGGGCCCAGAAGTCTGCAAACATCACCAACATTGGGCTAATTTAGGATTTGGATAGGGGATAAGCCGACCTTTCAACTGAGGAAGGCAGAGCATGCTAAAGCTGTTCATGCTGCGCGCATCGCTGCTGAGGACTGCACGCGGCCGCAGAAACTAATTTTCTCCCCCTCATATTCAACTCCCCCGCCCCGCCTCAAATTTACCGCAATGGGGAGTACATAATATTGGGGGGTTGGGGGGTGGGGGGGGGTTAATTTTACAGGGAGGGGATTAATACCAGCACAAGGGCCATGAGGGGCCCATGAACATCATTGATGGGACTCCCAGGTGAGTATCTAAGCTAGCTGGGGATTAAGGTTTAGGGTTTAGGGATTACTCTCGACAGGAAAATTTTCGGACAGTACATAAGACATTTCCTAGATCAGTACAGTGTGGCTCGTACGCCCGAAGCCATGCAGGGAAACCCTAAACCCTAAACCCTAAACCCTAATCCCTAAACCCTAATCCCTAAACCCTAAACCCTACTTCCTCTGAGTCCCCGCGGAGTCCGTGTCTCAACTCCTTGCACAAAGATTTTGCAAGCGTGACTTCGGAAAGTCTCATACGAGCTTTGGTCTAAGGTTTTGGGTTTAGGGCATCCCCCTTAATCACCCCAGTTGCACGCCACGAGGAGGAGCAGAGGATCGCCGCGGAGCGAGCAAGGGCAGCCGACGTGGCTCGCAATTCTTGCAGCCAAGTATTGGAGGTGGCAAGGAGGGAAGCGGACAAGCAGGCAGCAGAAACAACAGCAGAAGCTGCAGCTGCGGAAGTTGCACGTCGCGAAGAGGCTGAGCGCTTGGCAAGAGGGCAGGCTTTGGCAAAGGAAGCAGCACACAGAACAGAAGCAACCAGACTGGCCGCAGAGCGGGCTACAGCTGCAGAAGCCGCGCGCATAGCTTGCTCGCAATTTCTGGAGGCGGGGTCGGCAAAAGCTCAAGCACAGAAGCAAGCAGAAGCAGAGCGAGCAGCAATGCTTGCGCGTCAGCAAACAGAAGAGCAAATGGTTGAGGAGCGAAGGTTAGCCGCAGAAGCCGCGCACCAAGCCTGCGGCGATTTTCTGCAAACCGCGCAGGCAAACGCACAGAAGCACCTTCAAGATGAGGCGGGACAGAACTGCAACTTTCGTACCATCCTTGGTGGGGCTTGTACCGATCTCATGCCCAACACCAAGTGCGATCTGGAGAGCCGTATACACGTTCTAGTTTCAAGTAAAAGGCAACAGCGCATGCACGACATTCCAAATACATGAGGCCATGGGGTCCTCACGTTTGTGTGTGCTGTGGAGGCTTGGATCCCTTCGTAACCTAGCACACCCTGGCGCCTAGCTTTTAAACCTTTCCCAAACCCTAGACCTTCAACCTTAAGCATTCAAGCTAAATTAAGCTTCTCATCCCTAAGCCCTACATGTCCCGCTTCCCCTTTTCAAGGAACAGATTAATGAAGGGCACCCCTAATTTAGATGCCAGACTACCATTGGCTGGCCAGGCCAAAGCCCAGCAAGTCGCGTGGGAGCGTGCGCAGGCTGAAGAAGCGGCACGCAAGCAGGAGCAGGAGGCCACAAGGATTCTATAGGAAGTTCTGGGGGTACAGGGTTTAAGGAGTAATGATATTGTTGCGAGTTTGGGTTTTAGGGTTCAGTGTTGAGATTTTTTTCGCAGAATTAGGGCGTCACATTTTTTCCGGCTTCCTACGATAAGGATAAAAGTACCGGGATACAAGAAGTGCCCTGTTCTTGGAAGTCGGGCATCAATGTATGGTTTCAGTACTTTGGGTTGGGTTTACTGAGTACCGTATTATTATATAAGTGCTTGCACATACATATATTCGGCCATCGAGGTATGACGAGCGCAGTTTGTATGATGATGGCTTTGGCGAGGGTATCTGGTCAAAGACTTGTCCGGGGATCAACCGCGGGAGGAACGATGTAAGGGCTTGTAAAACCATGTATATAAGGTCGTCAAAGTACATCTGTCTCGGTGGTAGGAGGAACCCCTAAAAGCACATAGTCTTGACATGGATGTGGGGTATGGGAGCATGAGCAGTACTACCAGTTCCCCAGTATTGATGCTGAAGAGGTACATCCATAAAGCGGCGATGCTGTAGGAGGCTCTGGAACTGAGGTCGCTTGTTGAGAGGCATCTGTCAAGAACCCTCTACCCAGGAATTCCGCTCATGCGCCCCTAGCGCCAAGCCGAAAAACCTTGCCGTGCAACTGAATCAGCAGCCTGACGAAAGACTCGAACAACTGAAGCTCTCATTCCAAAAAAACACCAAAACAAAAGTCCGAATCAATACACCATGCCCGACCCTGAGCTGAACTACAAGCATTGCAGGGGAACTAAACTGCCGGGCCCAGCTGGACCCTGTATCATGAACAGCCTAAGCTGATGCCCAAAAGTATGTAGAATAATGGCCTTCTTGGCTATACTTGGTTCAGGAATCCATAAATCCTAAACCCTAAATCCTAAACCTGAGCCCGCCTCTCCAAGCGGCAGGCTGCGCGTGTGGCCCAGGAGCAGGCTCTGCTTGAAGAAGCCACGCCGAAGGAGGAGGAGGCTGGAGGGAGCGGGGTTAAAATTATGGGTTCAACTAGTACCCCCCTCTATACTACTCCCCCCTAGGTTCCACCCTTAATTAATCAAGGTTATTAAGGGATGATTAGGCTTAATTAAGGTTAATTAAGGGGGAACCTAGGGGGGGTTAGTATAGAGGGGGGTACTAGTTGAAGCCATGATAGACCTTAAACCAGATTCTTGCCCAGTGAGATTCCCGACTCCGCAGCTCTGACGCGGTGAGAAAGTGGTGAAATGCAGGTAGGGGCGCGGGTGGAAGCAAGTTTGTGGAACTGGGTTGCTGCTAAGAATTTACATAAAGCTACCATACTGGCTATATCTATGTATTTATCTATATATATATATGTATATATGGAGAGAGTATAGAATAGGGTTTCCCAATACAGTAGCTTAAATCAAGTTCCGTAACAGCAATCCAGGGAAGTGTGATCCGTGTGGTATTTGCGCAACCTACGTACTGAGCCCCAAACCCGTAAGCCTGAAGCCCCATCCTCATCCCCCTATACGTATATAATCCCCTATATAATCCCCTTTAAGGAGTTTAGACGATAGCTCATACAATCCCTATAAACCTAACCCCCGGAGGGCCGAGAAACAGCCTTGCATTGAAGCAGATACATACCAGGGCTGAGGGTTTCTCAGTTGAGGGATCCTCTTGGCATCCCTAAACCCTAAACCCAAAACCCTAGACCCTAAATCCTAAATAATAGCTTTCATTATCCCAAGATAATACCCTGAGATGCTGAAACCCTGAACCCTAAATAGTAGCTTCCATTTTTATTTTCCATTATCCCAATATAACCCCAATATATACCCTAGATTATCCCTATAAAGTCTCTATAGAATCCTTATAATTCCTATACATTCCATTTTCTTTTCCATTATCCCAATATACTCTCAAATGCTGGAGGAAGGCCAGGGGGCATCCTTCACTTGCACCCTTCCCGGCATTTCATCGATGCACAAGGTGGAATTCGAATCATGTAAATTCCCAAACGGCGCGGCTCCCCCAAGTGTCGCCTCAGAGGCGTACTGCCCTGGGCAGTACCTGGACCCCAAAAGTAGCTAAAACAATAGCCTCAAGCCCCTAAAGGTAGCCCAAAAGGAGGCTCTTATTCTACATACTTTTTGGGCTCGGGTATTGATAGTCTCTGAGACATCTCACAGTCATGCGACCCCCGGTGGGATTTTCAGTCTGCGCATTCTCTCTACAGGACTACTACATTTTGTAAATTTGCGAGGGGCCCTTTCGGCTCATGGGCCTATGTGGCTCTCCAATAAAGACTTTGTCAAGTCTGACTTCTTAGTGGACAACATGCTCCTATGTTTGTGGTCAACCAGTTTCAAACACTCTCTTGCATATACACGCGAGTTATGACTGCACGCGGAAATGCCTTTCTGGTTTTCTTTACAAAGTCTCCCTTGGTAATTTCCCTAAAAAATAAGAGGACCCCAATATAGTTTGACTCTTAATAGGGCGACCCCAAAAAAGTGCCCCTAATTTCGGGAAGCCTTAAACCCGAAACGCTAGACATCCGTATATACCCCGCCTGTAACCCAAAAACTTGTCTTCAAGTTGGTACCTGAACCCTACAAGTATGTAAGATCATAGCCCGAAGCCCGAAAAAAAAACAGCCCGAGAGGCTATCATTCTACATACTTTAGGGTTGAAGTAGACTCTGTTGTCAAGTTGTCTTGGAGCTCAGCGGCTTCAGAAGGACCGGTGAGCCTTTTGTGCTTCCCGGTGCGTCATCCGTATGAGCTATAGTCAACTCCTCGAAGGCGGGTTATATAAGGGAAGATCATGGGGGCTATTAAGGGAGATACCAGGACTTTAGACTATAGCATTACCATAGCTCATATACATTGAAGTGTGCTAGGTGCAGGGTTAGGATATCCGGGTTTGGTTGTTGAAGGACAAAAAAGTCTGCACAGATGCCTTTTGCAGGAGTTGAGACAGCTGATCTGACTTTGCAGAACTGTCAAAGATAGACTGGAGGGAAAACAGGGGTGCAAAGTTTGCTTAGTGAGTTTTATGGACGTTTGGGCCTTAAACCTATAACCCTAAACCCCAAACCCTAAACCCTCCTTAAGAGTGACATTCCGCTGGCTCAGGTTCATAGCCTTCTAAGAGTGCGTACATGCCCTTGTCAGTAACCGGTGTTAGACCTCCAGAACTCTATGTAATCCTATATAATGTAGTAGTAGCTTCCATTATATAACCCTATATCATGTAGTAATTTCCATGTTCTCTTCCATTGTCCCTAAACCCTAAATCCTATAATACCCCTATACAATGTATGTAGTAGTTTCCATGTTCTTTTCCAATATCCCTATTCAGATCTTCCGTTGCCTGGCCCTAAACCCCGAATCCAGTTCTGCTCCAGGAAGAAACTTAGTATATAATAGTATATTATACTATACTATAGTATTTTATTTCATATTACAATAGTATATTATAATATATTGGAGCTTACTATAGTATACTTATTTCATATTATAGTAGTAGATTATAATATATTAGAGTTTAGCATAGTATACTATAGTATTAGAGTATACTATAGAGTATATTGTAGCATTTTCAACTGTTGGGGAGTTTGCGCCAATAGGTCACGGCGAGGTTTCTGCGCAGTGCACCTGTTTCCAAGGAAGCTTCAACACACAGTGGGGCTTCAGGGTTGTAATGTTCAGGGTTCATCGAGCTCGTGCCTTTCCATGCGCATCATCCGTGTCGGAACTTGGCTTTGGAGCAGTTTCACACATTCATCGAATAAGAATGCAATGATCACAGCATGGATTCAGAGTCCCTGTAGTTGGCGGCTCTAGAAATGAAGGGCTGCCAAACAGTCAGCAATCAAAGCTCAGCAAGACGATTGTCATGCATCTTAGAAGAAATTGTATTGCTACGAGCTCCTGAGTCTTACTCGCTGATTTTTGTGCAGTCGTTCGCCGGCAGTTTTTATATCGAGCGTCCACGGAATCAGACTACGGAGAACAAACATGAGTCTTTCAAGAAAAAGCTTGGGTGAGAGACTTGATAAGCTTGTGCACCGTAAATCGCAGGATAAGTCTTTGCATGAGGGTTTCTCAGCTTTCTCAGGGTATTCTTGCCTGAATCGGAGGCACCCGCTTGAATAGATCATGAGTATACATGATGCCTCACATGTATCATTTGAGATATGTTGAGTTCGCTGGGGCAGAGTATGTTGAAGCTTTCTTGGATCCTTTACTCATCAGGGCCGACGCAGCCTCGAAGACATTCCAGTACTAGGAACGGGGACATTCCTGAAACGACCTCACGTGTCAAGGAATTTCATATAAGTTTATATAAGGGAAACCATCTTAATCTATATGTACATATATATATATATGTGCCCGACATGGTAGCTTAAGTTAAGTTCCTTAGCAGCAACCCAGGTTATGCCTCTCATAACTTATGGATTAGATTTCACACATCCATGGCAACATATCAGCCTTGGGTTTGACAGCTGACTGTTGTTGTATTTCCATCGGAGTTCTGAGGGTAGTACGGGTCCTAGAGCAGTGCAGGCCCAATAGAGGGAATCTTCCCAAATATCGGTGGGGAACAGACATGTAACAGTAGTTCATGCTTCTACCGTGCCGAACCTCGACGAGTTTGCCCCAGCATGTGGCGAAATGAACCCGTAATTCCTCAACGCGCTTGATTTCTGACCCGGAAAGCTCCTAAGTATAGGGACTGGGTTTGTGGTCTCTGGGGCCTCTACCGTAGTGACTTATCCCGTTCCTCAATAGGGGTATATAGGGTCTAGGGTGTAGGGTAGGGCCCGAATTTGGGGTCTCATGTTGGTACCTGTAAAAGGGGGATATAGGGGTCATATAGGGGTATGTAGGGTTTAGGGAGGCCGAGAAGTTCAATACCATCCCATCGTTCTTGTGGTGAACGTGGCTTCCAGGCTGCAGCAAAGTCTTGACTGTAAAGTGTCCGCCAGCTTGCAGATGCAGACGCAGTACAACTTCCGTCTGTGAGGCATCAACTCGAAAGTTAACCCTAGGGATCCAAGTATACATGGGCCCCAAAGTATGTAAATTATAACCTACATTGGGCTAGTTGGATCCCTAGGACCCTTCACGGTTTAGGGTTTAGGATTGGGTATTCCGTGGTTTGTGCTTGCAGTAGACAGGTTGGGGCGAAGAAAGGTCACAGGCAATCATCAAAAAGTAATGCCTGTGCAAAACAGCAGGGCATGGCAGGACTGAACGGTGGTAGCACTACAAAAATAGCATTCTTGGTCACTCATTCAGAGAACTGCCATGCCCAAAACCCAAACTCAACGGAGCAGGGGGGAGAGGATCCATGCCTCCATGTACTCTCGAAACTTGCTGGCTTCGGCAAAACTCAGGAAACCTTACGCCGTAAAACAATGACTCTAGTATACTAGAGCCTTCCCAAAGACTGCAACTGCCGTGCTATCCATACATTTCCAGCGCAGAGGAGCAGTTGAACTTGGGTTGAGCTGTTGGGTTTAGGTTCGGGTAGAGTTACACTTTCTGACACGCGTCCAGGAAGACGAGTGTACCGCAAGGTCCCACATAATCAGAGTCAGGTGATGGGGTGGGTTGGATTCATACGCAGGAGGAAGGAATGTTGTCAATGACTGCTATGCTTTTACGGTATCCGTGCCTTTAGAGAAAGGTGTGAAAGTCCCTGGGCACAAAGATCGTGATTCTAGAGAGGTTCAGCTGCGCTCTTTTGTAGTCACCTTACGACTATGCCTGCTATTTCTACTCTCACTGCGGACAGCCGAAGTTGACACGCTCCGTCCTCGGGCTTTTAGATACTTACAGGGATCACCAATGATTTATGAGCGGATTTCGGTGTTGAGCTTTGGAAAGCAGAGTTGGAACGTCTGTATTCGCGAGATATCGCAAGGTCCAATGCGCGGAGCACAATCCGTGCAGAAAGGTCTTGACGTGCCCAATGCGAGATCGAGCAGAAAAGGGGGTTGCTTGTCCAGCACCTTTGTTTCTAATTCTACCGCAAAGACGCACAGCCAATTAGTGCTCAAAGAGAACTTTGCACATCAGAAGAACCGCTCATAGCCCTGAAGCACTTGGTCACTGTTTAAAACACTCGCAGGCTCTAAGGATGCTTTCCCACATTGGCAATAATCTCTCAGGGCAAGGTTTCGTTTTTCAGATTTTGGCCCAGGACCATAAGAATTGGATTCCATTAGTGGCTTCTGTCCTTGAAGGGGAATCGAATAATCCTGCTACCGTGCGTTTTAGATGATTGTTCTTCCGTCTAGAACACTATGCCAGAGACCCTCATGGACCACACCTCTAGATCCAGCGTAGCCTCATTCAGTCTCATTGGCGAGTCTCAGGATTCAGCAGTTCGCGAATGTGGTCGAGTTGAGGGTTTAGGGTTTGAGGTTGCAGGCCAGAGGGGGGAAGTTTCTCCTGCATTTCTATGGCGATGTTTCGTAGCTGTCGGCAACCCAGACCCCTGGGAGAATCTAGAAAGTAGATCCCCCTTAAGGGTTCCTAGAAATTACCCAGTAGTAGTATAGGGTACCATAACGAGGGTTCTACTTTCTAGATCCTCCCGGGGGTCTGGGAACTTGCAACAGGAGGCCGGAAGCAACTTCAAAGGGTGTCATGGCGTAGAATGTTTTTGGTCACCGAATCTGTAGCTTATGGAAAGTCACTTCCTCTGTTTTCAGCTGTCCGTAGACTTGCCACTGCGCCCCCCCAAGAGTGGTTCATGCCTGGGCGTCTTTTGTTGTGTCTTTGCCATGTGAGCTATAGTCTAAACTCCTTAAAGGGGGTTATATAAGGGACTATATATAGGACTACTATAGGAATTATAAGGGGGATGCTAGGAGTTTAGACTATAGCTCATGTAGTTTTGGTATGCCTACTCTTGGAAGCTGCGAGGTTTTGGAGCTTTCTTCATCAGGGCATCAAAGCGCAGCAGGCAAAGTAATGCTAAACATGGACTGCAAGGAATGCCATGTAGATCTCTAGGTCCTACTGTAGCCCTTGTGCAAATCTCCCTAAGACCTGAACCGTACGTGGAGACTCATGGGTAGATCTTATTGGGGCTGTAGAAGTAGGATGGATATCATAGTCATTATTTGGGTGCCGAAAGCCCTACTTGAAACGACCCATGAACCATCAGGCACAAAACTTGCAAAGTTAAGCTTCTGTATAATCCCAGTGTTCATTGCTTTTGCTATTCCCTTGTTCGTGTGATCTCCCATAATAATTCTAAGTAAAAGTTGAGGGGGGGGGGGGTGCGTACTTCAGCTCCACTTGCAACTCCCTAGCCTATAAGGGCATCAGGGAGCCCAATACCTTTTAATTAAGGAATACAGCTTAAATCGTATTAGGGGCCCTGGTACCATTTAGGGTATATGCCTTGATTAAGGGGTATCGGTCTCTCTGGTGCTAGGGAGGCTAAGCCCTCTAGGCCCTCAACCTGCAATCCCATTGACTTAAACCTCAAACCCGAAATCCTAAACCCTAAACCCGCTAAACCC
>CAJNIZ010015224.1:21842-46210 GCA_905231905.1 Symbiodinium pilosum
TTTTTTTTTTTTTTTTTAATCATTTTTTATTGATGTTAGTTTTTTTATTACTATTAGAATTTCATCCCTTCCCCTTAATAATGAATCCTCTTACGGTCTAGGAGATTCGGGCTTAGGGAATAGCATCCCCAATATAGTACTAGTAGTTGTTAGGATGTTTTGTTCTGAGGGGTGGAGGAGTTTATTGTATGACATGAGCTATAGTCTAANNCTAAACTCTTAGTATCCTCCTTGATAACCCCTATAATACTCCCCTGTAGAATCCCCTATATAACTGCTTTTAAGGACTTTAGTCTATGGCTACCCTAAACCCTAACCCCTAAACCCTCTATCCCCTAAACCCTAAATCCCATGTAATCCCATAAGCCTCAAGCCCCTAAACCCTAAACCCCATATAATCCCCTAAACCTTTATCCCCTAATCCCTTAAACCCTAAACCACACATACTCCCCTTAACCTTAATCCCTTAAACCCTATATCATCCCCCAACCCCTCATCCCCCATATCAGGAGGAGGTACTTGGCCAGAAGTGTAGGTTTCTGGTGTACGGACTGGGGGTTGGGGTTTAGGGATGAAACTCCTTAAATGCTGGTTGTATAGAGAAATTTAACCCACTATAGGGGAGATTAAGGGGGCTACTAGGAGTTAAGACTATGGCTCATGTAGTTCCTTTAGGGTAGTACGTTATAATTTCTTATCCCAAAAACCACAAGAGACCCAAGAAGGAACTACATAGGAGCCATTGGGTAGAGTTGTAGGGATATGGTTGTGTTGGATCCAGACAGACCCGGGGGGGGTGGGAGTGGTGGTGCAAAGGCCGCGAGGCACCAGGCTCTTCATTCCCTTCTTGAACTTTTTCAAATGAAGGATCCTGTTATATGCGGGGCCTGAAAATTCTAAACCCTACACCCCTAAACCCTAAAGGTACCCTTTACTCGCCCCAGTCTCTCCAAATTTGCAGTTTCAATTCACGTGCCAGAATCCATAAAACTCAGTGCCTGAGAAAATTGTTTCTTAGGGAGCCTTGAGGGATATAGGATACATGAGCCATAATCTAAACTCCTTAAAGGGGGGGTATTACAGGGGATTGTATAGCCAACTACTCTTGGGGTTACTAAGGGGAATACTAGGAGTTTAGACTATAGCTCATATGGGGATATGTAAGGACCTGCAGGGTTTAGGATTTAGGGTTTGGGGCTTATTGTCTAGGGTTATGTATATATACATATAGGTGAAAGTCATTGTGTTGACTTAGAACAGCCCGTTTGCACGCTGCGTGCAGCATTTCCCAAATCTGCAGTCCTGCGAGCGAAAGGGGCTGCAAGTCACGAAGCCACGGACTCATGGACGTTTTACTTGTATGGCCAAGCGCTGTGAATAATTCCTGCGTTTTTTTGCTTGTGATCCATAATGGCACTTAGTACTTTTGCGATCAACCGGACCCTAATTTTGAGGAATGCCCAATCCTATTCTACCCTCAGCTTAGGTCCCACAGGGTCTAAGTAAGGGCTTGTTGGGGACTGAATTCGGTGTTCCTTACCTTAGGAATCATAGGACAGGGTTTAGGGCTTTGGGCTTTAGGGTATAGCATTTAGGGCTAGGATCAGGATGTGGCCTCAGGTTTGAAATCTATCTATACTCAATCCACCCAGGCCTGAAATCAAAACCTGTTTCTAGAAGCTTTGGGCCGTTGTTTCTTCCCTTAATATCCACAAAAAGGCCTTTTTGGTTTTTGTGCCATCATTTCACCTACTTTGGGGTGTGAGTCCTCAAACGGCCATCACAGACCATGTTGCGTAATTGGAAATGCCACCATGGGACGCTACCTCCACTCCCCCCAACAGACATGGAACCCATAAGACCCATTTCAAAGAACGGCAGATTCCACAATTAGTTGAGGGGCAGCTGAAAGCCCCGAACTCTTACCTTGGAAGCTTTTGGACACCTGCAGTGTCAGGAGTGTGCACCAGCGGACGCGGATTCCGGCGCGGGTGCACAGGCCCCGAATACCGGGCACGCAGCACTAGCTTTCTTCGGGGCCTATTATGGAGGCAGAAGAACTATAGGGTTTAGGATTAGAGTCCTGTAAGTTCAATGGCTGCGGCACAAGTAGCTTAATGCAATGTTATGGATTCCATGGAAGGTTGGCTGGCTAGCAACCTTAACTAGCGGCCGCACCTCTCCAAAAGCCCTGTCAGAGGTTGAAAGTGTGGGTAAGCCAAAGGGTAAAAAGTACCCACATGAAAGTCTCACCCCGGGTTCTTCAGGGGATTAATTTAATTTCATAGGGGAGCATGGATACTAGAAGTTTAGACAATGGCTCACATTGGCACATGTTTGGGCCAAGCTAACCAGGCTCCTATATAGATATTTTCCAGGCTGAAGGTCATGATTCCAGAGCTTGGGCCCTAAGGCGCTCGAAGCCGCCAGGAAATCCACCGGGAGTCCCACCAGTGCTGTGCCAAAACCCTGGAGCATAGTTTCATGTTCTTACTGGTGCTCAAGGGAGAGTGGGGCAGTGGATCCTCATAATAATCCCTACGCCTCCCATATCCACCCCCATTATCATACCCTTATTCCCCCCAACTCCCCCTTAAGCTCCAGTAGGTATCGCTGGTTCCTTGGTATGTTGAAACCAGGCAAAGGAAGATGTTCAGCCTGCATTGAGCCTGCATCCTTTCTCGCCTGCACCTTCATTACGGTTAAGCCTACCCAACGGCTCCTGTGTAGTTCCCTTTGTGGGTCTGTTATGCTTTTGTGGTAAGGGATTTTAATATACTACCGAAAAGGGAGCTATATAGAAGGGGCTGGGTAAACACAGCAGATTTTGTTGTTTTTTGGGTTTTATTTTGGAATTCGAGTGCCTGTCTACTGATCTATGCAGCATGATGATGCCTTAGGCCCGAAAAACAACTGGTTCCAACAACGCACCCGCCTTGTCGCGGATCGAAAGTTGCGAGACAACGAGTGAAGCGTGACATGCACGAACGCTGACCTCTGCAATGCAAGCAGAGGGACAGATGTACAACCTACCCAAAACCCTAAACCACAAACCCTAAAACACAAACCCTAAACCACAAACCCTGAACCCTGAACCACAAACCCTAAACCCTAAACCACAAACCCTAAACCACAAACCCTGAACCACAAACCCTAAACCACAAAAAAACCCTGAACCCTATGCACGCAAGGCAAACCAGCAAAGCACCTGTGCTCCGACTTAGCTTAAGACCGCTCCCGAGACCCGAGGACCAAAACCCCAAACCTAAGGATGGTAACCAAGGAGGACTTCCTTGCCCTTAGTGGGAGCATTCAATATTGGGGGTGGGGGAAGATATGTTTATTGAGAAGCCAGGCAGGTTTAGTACAAGGGAGAAGGGGACATTTTCTAAGTCTTCTAACATAATGGCATGGGTTTTAGACTTACACAATCAACTTCCGGCAATGGAGTACCCTCTTCGTACACAAAAAACTGTCATCGTTGAAACCAGGTATCCCAGGAAGGGTCACTGATTTTTGTTGAAGCCCCAAAGACCCTAAAACAATGATAGGCCCTGCAAGAGGGTCCTCTGAGCGACGAGAAGCGCTGACCTCAACAGCCCTGTCCGTGGTTATGACCTATAGGAGTTTCCTGTCATATGTTGGGGTTATAGAGGAATTATGGGAAATAAGATGGGAACTACTATGATTGGGGGGTGGTTATATAGGGGTTCTATTGGAGTTATATAGACAAAATGAAAATCAGATGGCACCTCCTTCAGGGCTCTGGCTTAGGGCTCAGGGTTTTGAGCCTAATTAAGCCTTAGGATTTTGATGGGCGCATACTTGTAGCCGAAATGGGCTCCCATGTAAATGTTTGGGTCTAAGTACATTTGAATATACTGGGACCCTTAGTCCTACTTTTGTGGAGCTCAGGGTTCGAGATCTTACACGGAAAGAATGGGGTCGGGTGGTAGAGCTTCTGCTTATGCCCAAATGTTCTTGGACTGTTGGTGGGCCGTAGAGCTCCTTTCTTCAGACCAGGCAAGGGTTGTAAGCTTGGGACTTGGAACCTGGGTGTTGAGCTTCCGTTTCTTGAAGCATGTCATGAGGATTTACGTTTGCAGCTCACTCGCTTTTGTGTCAGCCTACGGATTCAGCACTGAACCCTAAACCCTATAGTAGTTTCCGTTCTATTTGCTATTTGCCATTATTCCTATATAGCCCCAATATAATTAACCCCTGCATAACCCCCAGTACAGTAGTTTCCACGTTATTTTCCATTATTCCTCTATAACCCGAATATATAGCATCTTGGCTTCTGGATAGAGGTTCCAGGTTGAAGATGCTGATAGGTCTCCTGCAATGAAGTCAAGACCCTAAACCCTAAACCCATAAACCCGGTTTAGGGTTCAGGGTTTAGGGTGACCATTTTACTGTGCCACCTGCAGTCGTACCTACTAGCAACCACTAAAAGCTATGAAGGGTTGTAAATTGCGTACTGCCCCCACCCAGTAACAGTCTGTATTAGGGGTCCTATTAAGGGCTATATATACCCATATTAGAACTATTATCCAACTGTTACTGAGGGTGGGCAGTATCCAAGCTGTAGATGTCATTCTAGATGTTGCAACTTGTCACGAGAGCAAAGTTATTTCTACTGGGGCCGGTTTTTGACATTCTGGTAGGTCAGCTTTGTGTTGCCAACAATCCCGGGCATCCTGTGAGATTGTTTGAGTTGCGGCTTCGGAAGGCAAGTTCGAGAACTTCTCGACATAGGAGGACGACTGCATGCCAGCGATGTAAGGAGGTTTAGCAGACAGTCGCATCACTCTGCCATGCAACGCAACCACTGCAAGTGCACAGAATGCATGTATAACAGCAACTCTCATATGCCGCGGCCGCCGCTGCTGCGGCTGCGGCACTATACTGGTATTAACACTAGCACGCCTCCTACAACGATCATCACCACTACGGCTTTTTCTGCCGCCTTGTCCCGCACTTACTGCTGTTACATGTAGAAGTACCTTTGCTGAACTGCCATCACGTCTGCTAGAGAACTCACCGTCACAAATTCTGTTTAGGCTTTTTTTTTGTTTGCACCTTGAGGCCCCTCATTGAGCTTGTCGCAGAGACGAAGGCATCCGCCCCAGATTCTCTTTCGAGGTTGTCTCGACGGTTCCACCTTAAACCTTGAACCCTAAACCCTGAGCCCTGCTGTTTTGGATCAAAGTTGCAAATTAGCCTGCTGACCTTTGCCGTCTTGAAGCAACAAAGAATTGCAGGTAAGGGCTTGAAAGTACTGGGGCGTCGTGTTTGGAGAATTGTCTCTCCGTACGTTCCTTGCTTCAACCTTCCTTTGCAGGTTCGCTACAAGCTTCGTAACCGCAGTAGAAGCTGCACAGACTCAGATGACTCCAAAATACTATGGTCCTTATTATGGGTACTCCCAAAAAAGGTACCCCTAATTTTGGGGAAACCACCAACTGCCTACATCTCCAAGTATCAACAGCCCCATGACATCCAGTCGATATTAAGCTGACGAGGTTCTAATTTCCAGGACCTTCAGATTGCCCTACTTTGAGGGTCATGGGGACTTAGTAACTGGGTTAATAATGGGGATGATTGGGGTCATTATACGGCTTATAGGGGTTATAAGTAGACTTACTAAGTCCCCCTGACCCTCCAGGTACATCCTACATCCTGAAACCTTAGAAAATGACACAGCTACCATGCCCCCCTCCCCCCAATATGCATCCCCCAAAACAGATGAGGCCTCAGAAGCTAGAAAGCCCTAGCTGCTAAGGCTCTCATTTTGTGCAGGCCCATATACCGGGAGGGGGCGGGGGCTAAACCCTAAATTCTAAACCGCCGGGGCCCTAGTAGCCCCATAATTAAACCTAAGGCCTTGGATTCTGGGCCTTCAGACCGACCAAACCTATGAATCCTACACGCAAAGCCGTCAGACCTTAAACCTTACAAGCCCTAAACCCTCAGACCTTTAAATCAAAGCCCTCAACCCCAGCAAATTCATTCCTCGGCTTTTGGAATTCAACTGCCCTAAGGCTATAAGACTTGATTTTGATGGCCATTTTCTAACACGAGCTACGTAGTGAGTGTCTCTATTCAAATAAAGCTCACTACAAGAATTTCGCAGAGTCATCTTAGCAAATTCTTTAAGATGAACCTTGACGCGTTACTTCTCCTACATTCCAAGGGTCTCTAAATGTACAACGGTGTTGAAACCTTCATATGGAGGCCTCCAAATTGAGCATCCTCCTTATTTAACCCAAATAGCATTTTTCTGAATCCTGGCTATAAATCCTAAATGCAAAACTACCCTTTTATGCATCAGGCTGAAGATGAGACAGCGTCCACCGTCGAGACTGTCGACACAGCCCCCAGTGACAAAGGCTATGAGCGCACTGTAGCGTGTGTGGCATGGGTTCGTGCTTCAGAGTATATCGTATTAAGCAGGACCCTCCTTGTACCCTCAAATAGGGGTATATGGTCCCAAATTTAATGGGTATTTAGAGTATGTAGAGGTTAGAAGGACCGTCCAAAAAAATGATTATCATGAGTTTATA
This sequence comes from Symbiodinium pilosum, assembly GCA_905231905.1. Classification (NCBI taxonomy): domain Eukaryota; class Dinophyceae; order Suessiales; family Symbiodiniaceae; genus Symbiodinium; species Symbiodinium pilosum. Next base: position 28,409 of record CAJNIZ010015224.1, read on the forward strand.
TCAAAAGTAGTATCACCATGCGTGTTGAGCGGGGAGGGGGCTGACGGTTGTGGGGCCAAGGGTTGATATTTTGGGGTTGTGGGTTTGCGTGCGGGTGTGATTGATGCTAGATTCAGGGGGCTCAAAAGGTGGGATGAAGGTAGGGGGGCTGAAGGATCCTTAATCTATACCCTACTTTATTGGGGCTTATTTCCTATACCCTACCTTCCTTCATGCCACCTTTTGAGCCCTTTGATAGATCCGGCTGGAGTTTTTTGGGTGTTGAGGATGCCTGGAGCCGGTGTCTTGACCGACGTTTGCACTTATGTTTCGGAAGCTCCATAAAACCTTGAACTCCTTATAGTGCCTCTTAAGTAGATAGAAAATGGGTTTGGGTATATTATAATAAGAACCCCATATACCCCATATTCTATCTACTTAAGGGGACTATAAGCTTAGTTCGTGTTGGGCTGCCGTCCAGAATGAGTTCTCTGGACTTTTGAACCTTGAGGGTCCAGGACCTAAATTATAGATTTTCAGGGCCCAAATACCATTAATATTAATATGTGGGCCCTAAGCCCAACTATTTGGATCCTTGGAGCCTGAGGGAAAGCATGCTGCGCGTGTGGAGGATTGACGAGCTTTGGAGGCTTGACTGACGGAATAGCATCGCCTTAAGTAGATAAAAAAAAAATATGGTGTATATTACCCTAAACCCATATAGGTTTCTATACACGATCTGGCGGTTAGATCCTTCCAGATGTATGGGAAGAGAAGGCCCGAAGTGAAAAATGGGCCGCAGCAGGAGAGTTACAGCCCCAGCACAAGCATGCGGATCGTTTAGGGTTTAGGGTCAAGGGGTTTCGTTGTGCAGCGAGTTTGTCGTAGAGATCCCGTCTTCTGCCTGGAGCCACAAGTTAGCTTTGCGACAGAGACTGTCCGTAAAGCTCCATATTTAATAGCGTGTTTCTCATTCCCCGTCTTTTCCACCCTGTGCAAACTCTGAACCTTCTTCGAAAAGGTCTCTGGCTAACCTTTGGCCCAGGCAACATCCATTTTCCAAAGCTAAGGACAAAGCTTACAAACCCAACTTTGAACCCTAATCCAGAAACCCTAAACAGATAGAGGAAGAAATCGCATCACCTTTTCTCACGCATTTTGAGCCCCGCAGCATGTTAGCCTCAGTAATCCTGAGCCCTCTACACCTGGAATTGGAAGTGCTCTCTTACCCCAGGGCTCCAGTTACCTGAATAAGGGGCTCTGGGTTTAAGGTTTTTGGGTTAAAGGTTTCAGGGTGTATGGTTTAGGGTTTTAGTGTTTTAGGGTTTAGGGTTTATATACCCCATGATTGCATAGCCCAGTAGCGTACTATTTAGGCGACTGGTAGCCCCAGGGTTAGACATGGATCGCGAAGGCAAGGGCAATGGTTCAGCGCCCGAGACCGAGAGCGAAGGCATGCAGGGTTCAGGGTGAGGGTTTAGGGCTTAAAGGTTCTGCCAGAGCGTCCAAGTACCCCATAATCCGGTACTTGGGTGTTGGGTAATAGTACTTATGAGTATAACTAGTACAGGCTTTGGGCAAGTACATGATTATGAGGTACTTGGAATTCTAGGGTTTAGGACTTTTGGATTTTCAGCTTCCTATTCTGAGTTCCATTCAGGCCGTTAGCTTTCGATTTTCTAGGCGATGAGTCTTAGATGCGGAGGAGGCTTACGATGGATACGCCAGAACATGTTCCGCAGATTCAAGGAGGGTTAGAAAGATTTACATAACACGGTTTGGGGCTATAATCCCCCTTTAAAGGGACATAGAAGGCTTTAGGGGTTTGGGGTTTAGGGATTAGGGTTTAGGGTATTATCCCCCAATAACGACTTTAAAGTAGACATTGCGAGAGCAAGCCCGGGAACCTAATTAGAACTGAAACCCAAAGCTCTAAACCCCCCACCTGTGTAACGAAGTTTGCCGCGGCATATTTGTCTTCATGACTGGCAAACGTGCCCGCGGATTGCAAGATCTTGCCCTCAACACTCATGGAAGGCGGGGGGCACATCTGATAGTCTTCATGCATGTGAGTATAGTCTAAACTCCTTAAATGGGCTTGTACAGGGGATCTTAATAGGTGACTACTATACTATAGGCGTTATTAAGGGGGATGCTAGGAATTTAGACTATAGCTCATGTAGGCGCAGCAAGGGTCGCGAACTCCATCGCTATCGCTGAAGGGCAAGAAGTGGCAAGCAGCAAGCTGCCAGGGTGAGCAGTGTGCTGAGGGAGAACCCTTCTTAATGAATCCCCTCCGTACTGTAGGGATTATAATAGGGATCCTAATGTTAAGGCCCTTACAAGGAGGGGGTTTATTCATCAGGGGTCTACATTAAGAACAAATTTGCAACGTTGCCGTGTCACTTGTAGAGGCAAAGCTGCAAATTGTCCCAGAAGCAGAGAAGACAATGCTTTCAAGAAGACCATGCTGTTGATCGCCTTTTCTTGGAGTGTTCAATCCTGTGTTACCAGGACATGTCGTTGGAGTTCTGTTAAAACATCGATTTTGTTCACTATGCCCAGTTATGCAGTTCAAGCACTTCTTTCTTGAAGTTGTTGCCGCAAGTGATTTCTGCTAGTGGTTCATGCCAGTATTGTCAGCGTTTCCTGCAGCCGGTCGCTAGTATGAAATGAAGAAATGATCAAAAGAGAACTATCACATTGTTGGGTTTATAGGGGCTACTATCGGCAGGGATTCCTTCATGCATTTCCTGACTTTTGGAATAGTTTTCTTTTCCCTGAAACCAAAACCCATAGACCCTGACTATGCCCTCAACCCTAAGCCCTAATTCAACCTAAACCCTGTTGCTTGAATTTTCCAAGTCCGAAGAGGCTTCGCAAGCTAAGGAGACTCGCGTTGTTTGTTGGGCAAGTGTCGTTGGGTCACTGTCGAGTACGTTTGTTCAACCTGTTTACTTGAAACCCAAGAATCTGTTTAGGGCTTAACTAGGGTTTAAGAAGGGATGCTGCTGCAGTTGTTTTCAGATAGAACCAATTGCAGTCAATGAATTCCTGGAACCCGACATGTGTACGAAGGAGGGACCCCTGAAGTCCCTTGTGCTGTTAGAATCCCGATGTCCGAAAGCAGCGAAATTGGTTGAAGATTGCTTTTCCTGCTTATTCCGTTAAAGCCCAATTAAGAACATTAACTTCTACTAGAATCCCACTCACGAAACCCATCATGAGGTACTCCTGCAAGGGTTTTTGTCATCAGGACATTGATTTGCAGGGCACCCCTAAACCCTGAACTCGGGTTCCTACGAAATATCCCTAGCGTCCCTATAATGTGGTGTCGTTGTTTGGGATTCTCTCACATCGCCTTCAGACAAAAGCCCTTCTGACCGCTTTTCCCCAAACCCCAAACCCCAAACCCTAGACCCTACAGAGCCTAAGCCCCCACCTCTAAATCCTAGAACCGCTAAAACCTTGAGGCCCTAAAACCCTAGCCCTAGATCCATCCCGAAATCCTAAAGCCTCAACCCTATACAGGTGCGCCTGCGGCCCCGGTGCCTCCCTGCAAGTCCCATGCTGAGGCACAGACCAGACTGGCTTAGGGATTGGGGCTTAGGGGTTTAGGGTTTAGGGTGTATAGGGTGTATAGGTTTGGGGCTGGGGGTTTAGGGATTGAGGCCTGGGGTTTGGTGTCAAGGCTGTGGAGATCAGGTTTTGGGGAGCTCAGCTACAGCCCCGAGTACTTAAACTGCAAGGGTTCAGCCCTCACCTGGGCACCTGGGGGATAAGGGTTTAGGGCTTAGGAGTTATCCAACACAACAGCCTATGTTATTTTCCACGCTTTCACGGCATATTGTTCATGCGTAGGCCCATCTCTCTCATCGTGAAAACTGAACAATGACAGCCAAATGAAGCCTTTAGAGCTTTTTTGCCTCTACTTCGCATGAACCTGGAAACCCCTAAGCCCATCCCGAATCCCTGAACCTGAAGCCAAGCACGCTCTGAAGCTGCTGTCTTAATCATTAGCCCCACGCCCCAAATCAGCAACCAGCAAACCCCAGATGCCAACGCCAAGTCCGAAACGTTCAGTGCGCTTTATCCGGAATCCGTAAGCCTGTGTTATCTCTAATCCCCAAACTAAGATACTAATTTCACAGCCTGCACCAACTCCAACCCTATAACCCGTTGAATCCAGAACGCGGCACACACCGAAAACTGGGTTGCTGTTAAGGAACCTAATTTAAGTTACTAGACTGGGGAAACCACATCAATTACAACATACACCTGTTATGGTAGCTTAATTTAAGTTCCCTAAGCCCTAAACCCTTAATTCAAGTTCCCTAAACCTTAAACCCTTAATTTAAGTTATACCCTTAGTTTAAGTTCCTTCACAGCAACCCAGAAAACCACATGATCAGCTCCTCCATACCAGGGCGGCCTCGGGCTCCTCGAGGACGGCAGTTGTGAGAAGGGAGGGGATGGAAAGAGAGGTTTTTTGCTGGTTTAGGGTTTAGGGTATGCGGTATGGGGTTTAGGGTTTAGGGTATGGGGTATGGTGTTTAGGGTTTAGGGCTTAGGGTTTAGGGTTAGGAGATACTCAGTAAAGATTTACCCGAATCCCAACAGTAGGTAAAACGATAGCTCAGCAACCCTAACAACAGCCCGAAAGGTTATTCTTCTACATACTTTTCGAGTTACTCTAGGGATTACAGCCTAAAACAGGTTTGCGGTTTTCGTAGCGTTTTTGCGGACTAAAGAGTTCGGGTGGAGGAAGGCAGGGGTTGGAGAGTTTGGTTGTCTGTTCGTCTCCTTCATACTCAACACCCTCCTAACGTGTAGCATTACAGATGTCCGCCTATATCTGCATATCCACTTCCTTGGCTGTGTGAGCAAACAGTTGGTTTAAGGGGTGTACGGTGTTCGATACTGGACGGAAGGGGATTCGATGCTTACAAAGAGATCCTACTATCATCAATGAGATATCAGCATCACAACTTTCATCGCAATCTCATCTGTTGATCGTCAGAGACTGCGTACGTCTTTTTGATCCCTAGGGGGGTTCAAGTGCTGAGACGGTTCTTGTTCTCCTGCCTTAGCCCATGACAGGCCTGACATGGAAAGGACCTTGTCACTGTGCTTCACGGCCCTACCATCTAAAATAGTGTGACTTAGCTCCCAGAGAGCCCAATACCCCGTAAATAAGTAATATAACCTAAATGGTACGAGGGCCCTTAATATGATTTAAGCTACATTCCTCACTTAGGGGGTATCGGGCTCCCTGAGTAGTGCGAGTGAAGTGATGAAAATTTGATGATTAGTTAGGCAAGGCCCGAAGAAGATGTGGTGGGCAAAGCCCTCTTTCTGTGAGGACGACAGTATGCCCACGCCAACAACGCTTCCAAAGGACTGTCATATTTTTTGCAGATTTTGAAGCAGGTTTGTGGCAGTCACAGTGAAGTCTTGGGAGAAAATTCAGATTTGTTGCCGCGCGGCTTGAGTATTTCCTTGCAGGTTTCATGAGCTGAGGGTTCTGTTCGCCTGTAGAAAGCTGAGATTGTCTATGGGGGTCGGAAATATAGACCCTTGGATCCAGCATTCCTGAACTAGCCACTCACCAAAAAAGGCATATTTTCAACTTTTTTTGCGAGGATGAGGGGAACCCTGATTAAAAGAAACAACCCCATACGAGGATGGGGGGGCTGTTCATATTGGAAGTCGAAGCTCGGAAGCTTCAAACTTTGATCCCTAGACCCTAGTGCGACGCCCTAAGCCTGAATCCCCAAACCCTATAGTCCCCCTGAAGTAGATAGACTATGGCTTCGGGTACCGTATAATACGATCCCCATATACCCCATATTCTATCTACGTAAAGGGGACTGTAGACTCTAAACCCTTTCAGACTGCAACCTTAGCTCCCAAAGCTCCATCTCATCCCAAAAAGTTTGCCTCACCATCCACAACACTAAACCTTTAACAGGTACGGAACCCAGCGAGCCCAATACCCCCGAATTAAGGAATATACCATAAATGGCTAGTGACCCTAATATGATTTAGGCTATATTCCTTACCTAAGGGGTATTGGGCTCCCTGGGTAGGGAACAACCCATGCTAATACCAGGCAATGTCCTACAGTCGCAAGGAATCTGCCTCAAATAAGGCTCCTGCTTCGTGCCTAACTTAGTGATTAGGGGGTTCGGCTGTCTGATATCTTACGAGAAATGGACCTGCTTGAGATTTGTAGCTTCATCGCTTGAAGCTTTGCGTTGCTTGGGAAGTCACCCTTCGGCAATGGGTCAATCGCAACTTGGGGACACATCCACCCATTTGTCCAAGATTGGCACCCTTCGGCTTCTTTGAGGAAACCCTAAACCCTAAATCCCTAAATCAGAGAGACCTAAACAATACCAATGTTATGGTCCCAGACTTCTGGTCTAATTACGGTACAGGGTACTTGAAATTCACCTCAGATTGATACTGTTAATTATTTAAGCCCCTATATACATTACAAACGCGATAATCCCCATGAACCCCACCTTTCATTTCATCTTCCTTATTCTGATCCATCTGATGCTCCACTGTTGGTAGTCGTTTTAGGCCCCTAAATCTAAACCCTAAATCCTAAAACAATACCCTATGAACTCCAGGTTATTTGGGCCCCTATTTTTTTGGCTGGGGATGAGGGAAATGTGTGATCAGATTTAGGTGTTTAGACACTTGCCCCGCGGGTTTAGCCTTTAGGTTAGGTGGACCAACTACCCAGAAATAATGATTATAAGGGATACTAAGGATTATATCATATCAGGGTTCTCTTCAATTACGATTTTATCCCCAAGGAGCCCGATACCCCTCAAGCAAGGAATATGCTTAAATCATATTAGGGACCCTGGTACCATTTAGGGTATATGCTTTAATTCAGGGGTAGTGGGCTTCCAGGGCATATACTACTGCGTGGCGGGTCCTCCTAAGGACCAGGGTTTGTATGCAACACCTTTTGCCAGGACCACGCCGCGAGCCCTCGAATGTGCAAGCCTGAACAATATGAATACGTAGGCAAAATGATATCCCAGAACCCGTAAATATAGCCCAAAAGGCTATCACTCTACGTGCTTTTGGGTTGAGGTATTCGTCTGAAGACCTTGTATCTAACCATTGCAGAATTTACGCGAAAACCTATTTTGAGGCCTTTGCTTCAATTGATTGTCCTTCGCCAGCCCCCAGCGCTGCCTAGACTGATCAACTTGGTCAGTATCATGTTGCACAGGCCCTGACAGGCCCGCAAGCGAAATCACAGCAAACTTCCAACGGAATTTCGACGGGGCCCGTACCCTAAAGTGCCACTGCTTTTCGGAGTGGAGGCCATGTCCCCTGGGGACACACTCAAGGGAGAGTTGAAGAATGAGGCCAAAAGTGAGGCCATGCTGCGTCAACATGTTCGTGAGATCTTATACTGGGTTGCTGTTAAGGAGTTTAAATTCAATTACTATGATTAGGAGACCCACCAAATACCCATATCATGGTAATTTACTTAAGTTCTTTAACAACCCAGTACAGGAAGCATGTGGGAGTTTCTCATACAATCCCCTAGCAAGAGCCCCCACGTTCCCCTTAACTACACTTCTTCATAGGTCCCTAGGGCCCGTAAGGGCCCCTCACTTTGAGAACCCCCCCCCCCGCTGCATGGGTCTGTGGATAGTTTGTAGCGGCGTTATGGAGGCGCCGGGACATGATACATACATACATACATACATACATACATACATGCATACATACATACATACATACATACATACATGTTTAGATATTTGCCGGCTGTTAGTAGGGAATGACTCATGATTCCTCCATTGCAGTAGTTGCATGCATTATAAGGATCTGGTAACTCGACCCCCAGAGCTGAGACGGCGTTATAGTCCTATGATGGTCACGAAATTCTCATTTTGGGGGTTTTGTGTACCAAAGTCCTCTTGCTAGTTGTGCGGCGTTTATGCGAAGAGGGGCTTCCTCAGACAGTCGACCTGAGCAGGTTTCTTCATTCCGGGATTGGGGTTTATGGCGTGTATAGATGCATCCTACGCCGGGTTTGAGCAAATTCAGAGCGTGAGAGTTTCGGGGCAACAAGGCCTAGCAGATCCTCAGCTCTCAGCCTTCATCGTCCCTAGCCGTAGACCTTAAATCCTTGAACTTAATCCCCCGTCAGGGGGTTGCATAATAAACCTGATTGCCTACGTTATGTCATGAGTGTGCTGAGATAGCCTTTGACCTGTAAAACCATCAGGACTAAAAAAAGAGACAGGCTTAAAGGATCCCCTGAAAGACGGTAAAACGATTTGAACAACACATAGCGGAAGCCTTGGAGCTGATAGCAGCCGCACCAAAACCCCTGGGAGTGGAAAAGACAGTGGACGAAACTCTGAAGACCGTGACGGCGCCGAATGCCAGCGAACTTGCACAGAGGCTTCTCAAGAGAACGACAGGCTCGGAACAGGTCGAGGCTCCAGGGTTGAGACTCGAGGAGCTGCTTTCTCAAGCAGCTCTCTCAACCGCAGAATGATGCAAGCTTGGAAGCAGACAGCTCCTCCAGGCCCAGGAGAATCGCTGGATCAGCATGCGCCAGGAACTGGACGCCTGGTGGATTCTTCACCCTAAGGGGCTGGAGCATATTCATCGGGGACAACATTTAACAGGAAGAAGATGAATCCGACTCGTTCGTGTGTGGTTGAGGAGAGGTCTGCAAAAGCAGCTAGGAAGGTTGCCAACAAGTTGAATGATCTTGAAGCCAAGATCAAAAAATAACCTGTGGGGACCAGCAGCATAATGAGGGATTCAATGCGTATACAACCCCTTAATTTCTGAATCCTCTTGCGGCTTGGCGCTGAGAAGTGACAGCGTGCTACAGGGGCCCAATAGATATTTTCCAGTACTGCTTATACATTTGCTGGTATAACCCGGTATACGGTACCTCGAATAGACCTCGAAATCATATTGGCAGCTATTTGGGCCAACGTACTAGGGCTCTGTCTAGCAGAGCTCAGTCTTCGGGGTGCCGATAAATGGGCCTTTGGGAAGAAAACGGTCCCCGTGATGGAATGACCGTATGGATCCCCCCAGAAACACGGGGCTCCTAGTCTTCGGCAACCCCGAAATTTGAATCATGTCTAAGATTTGCGTTGCTATTAGCATGACTGATTGTCGGCTTCAGATAGCAGGGGGAGTTTTAAGGTTGCAAGGTTTCTAGGGGTTTATAAAGGTTTGTTTGGTGTATGGGGTTTAGGGCTTGTGAGGAGTTAGGGTTTTCGGGGCTTCAAGGTCCGTAAGGCTTCTACGGCCTATTCCGAGGTTTAGGATAAGGGGTTGTAGGTTTAGGGCATAGCATCAAGGGACTATAGCTACATATCGGTGCTCGGATGTGACTCGAAAAAAAAGAGGTAAACCCGAAACCCCAAAACCACACTTTAAACCCGCCTGGGTTCATGTATACAGGTTCTTGTAGGGCTGCAGTCCGTAACTCCCCCTGAAGCACAGGTAAAACAAGGGCTGTGGCTATGCTTTGGGCTTCAAGGAAGCTAAGCCCCTCCCACTACACCTGCTTGGGGGGCCAAAAAAACTTAGTAAGTATACTTATAACCTGTATAAGCCATATGAGCCATAGTCTAAACTCCATAAAGGGGGTTGTATAGGGGATTATATAGGGGACTACTATGTGGCTTATTAAGGGAGATACTAGGAGTTTAGACAATGGCTCATATAACAACCGCAGATAAGCCATATAACAACCGCAGATATCCCCATGATTAACCCAGCTACTAAATCCCCATGACCCTCCAACGACTGTATTCCCCCTTAAGCAGATAGAATACGGCTTTGGGTATATTATAATAAGATCCCCATATACCCCATATTCTATCTACTTAAGGGGACTATAAGCCCGGGCCCCAGCTCCCTTGCAGGCGGCTACGCCGCCGCCAAGGCCGAAAGGGGCCGGGGTGCCGGTAGGTGGGCCCTTCGTCTGGCAGATGGGGTTTTTGGTTTAGGAATTAGGGTTTAGGGTTTAGGAATTAGGGTGAGGGTTTTAGGAATTTAGGGTCTAGAAATCAGGAACTGGGGCTTTGAAATTAAGAGTTTAGGGTTCAGGAATTATGGTTCAAGGCCCCGTTGTGCCAGGGGAACCAAACCCTAAGGGCTCAGTATACTATAATAATATAGACGTCGAGATTTATATGCTACAGCTGTTGTTCAGGTTTGGGGGAGTATATCACAATTCTATACCTTGGACCCGCAGGGAACATGGATGTGGAATGATTTCTCCTTTTTTTTGTGACTGTTTGCACGGGTGTTCAGCCCTTGTCTTGCTTAGTTTTGGGGCAGGATAAGGTTCTCGCGCTTGGGTTTATGGATTTAAGTAGGGTCTATAATGAGGCAGAGGGTTTTTTCTGAAAGATTTTGAGCATTAAGCCCTGACCAAGTGTGTTTGGGCAGGCGGGCGCTTGCAAAATTGTGGGGTCGCCGTCCTGTAGTGCATTCTTTTGGGTTTAAGGTTTAGGGTTTCGGGCTTCTAGGGTTAGGGTTTAATGTTTGGGGCTGCGGTGATGTACGAGTTCTCAAGGGATGCGCAGGGTTTACGCAAAATTCAGGGATCTGGGCGTAGGCGTTTCTGTCCAAATCACGGTCCCTTTCTTGAGTGGCAAGGTACTTACCCAATCTAGCATAGGCCACATGGCTAACATTGCAAAAGCCTAGGTAGTGGCCGCCAAAGTCCCCCTTAGCTTTGGGTTCCAGATCAGTATAGGGTTCAGGGGCCGGAAACCCTAAACCCTAAGCCCTAGTTTCCATTTTCTTTTCCATTATTCCTATATAACCCCTATATACTTCCTAAATAACCCCTATATAAACCCTAAAGCCCACAAAGCCCCATAGGGTCAAGTTGGTTGGCCCAGATCTGGGGCTCAAGGGCGCTTTCAAGGCCGAAACCGTTTTGTGGCATAAAAAACCTTAGAGCCAAGGCAAAAACCAACCCGAATTATTAGGAAGGTCTTGCTTACTCAGAAGCTTTGATGAATCTTATAACAGTTTAGTCTCAAATCCCAAGACCCTAAAAGTCTTTATTTCTTATCGTGCAGATCGCGTTTTGGTCAATTTCCGTGTATTGTAGGATTGCCCTCTTTAAATCAGGAGCTGTGATTCGGGTTTTGGGTTTCGGGTTTTAGTTTTTAGGGCTTACACCTCCCCACAGCCGAGGAAAGGGAAAGGAAAAGCTGTGGCCGGACGCCCAGATCCGACGCTGCTGAACCTCTGCGCTGAAGGAGAACTGTCCGAGAGAGCTGATGCAATTCAAGTTTGTTTATCAACTCTTACAGTTTAGTTTAGCCTGCTCCGATACCTTATTTCCGTCGGAAGAAATTTCTGGCATACTCACTCATACAGTCAGATGACAGCGGGGTCCTCCTTACACAGACCTTCCGGGAAGGTGGCGGGGGGAAATGTCTTGGGGCGCTTCGGCCATATTTCCCCTTAAGCAGATAGAATGTGGAATTGCCCGATATCACAATAAGATCCCCATATACTATCTATCAACTACAGAGGGAACATACCCTCAACCGTGAACCCTAACCCATGTGCACACAGATCGTAAGCTTGCACACACGTGTCTGAGCTCAGAGGTGCAGGCAAAAGGCGGAAAAGACGCTGGCAAGGCCTGATGTTGGTGTTGGGTGCGTCCCCAGGGATTTTAGGGTTTAGGGTTATGGTGCAGCACGAGGTCCATCTGATTTCGTGCGCGGGTGCTTTTTCTACCACGCAGTTCCTACCCCCTGGCCCTCGCGGGCGATCATATAAACCTGCGACCTACCAGCAAGATAAGCATTTCCCAGTCGAACTCATGGCAAAAAGCCCGCTCCGAATCCTTGGACCCTAGACCCCAAACGTGCAAACTTGGTTGCTGTCAAGGAACTTAATTTCACAAGGTTTCCCCATCATAGTAACTTGTATTGGGTTCCTTAACAACAACCCAGTAAACCCTAGCATAATCCTTTGTCCCTGCTTGTCTTGCCTCCATATGCCTTGGCATCAGTCCTTGCATGTCGAATGCGGAGTCCAGGGCCGTCCACTTCAGACCGTAAACCCTAAACTCGACATTTCGTGCAATGATTCTTACCCGGGGTCTTGCGATGATTTTTTTTGAAAATCCCATGGGGCCCCTTTTCTACGAACCTGTCTAAATACAATAGTTTTAACCGTTCATTCAGAGGTTTAATACTTTCGCAAGAATACTGAGGGAACCCATGAGGATCTCAACACCAAATCCTAGACAAGAAACCAATATTTCCTGGGAACTCGGTTTAGGACCTTGGTTTATGATGCTGATCTGGATGTGGGGAACCATTGTCACAATGCACCGTTTCAAAGCTTATGGGTTGAAAGATACAGTCACGCAGCTTTGGCATTGAGAGCTTGCAGGGCTCTAGAAGCTCTCGTCAAGCATGCGCCAAATGTACTACAATAACGCTTCACAAATCCAACCGTTGCAAAGTCCAAGGTCCCAAACCCTAAACCCTCAGCCCCCACCCCACCTGCTCATCCTGAATCCGGCACAACACATGCTGACGCCAGGGTGATGGTACAAAAGGGGGCTCGGCTCTCAGCCGATGCCGGGCACGACAAGCACTAAAGTTGCTGCTGAGGGAGCCCAATATCCTTTAATTAAGGATCATAGCTTAAATCATATTCGAGGCCCTTGTACCAACTACGGTAGATTCCTCAATGAAACGTTATTGGGCTCTTTGGGCTATCCCCCTAGGCTACCACGTTTTCTTCTGAGCGTCATAAGGTGCTGGGGCCATGTTGGGAGACCTGACTTGCGAGTTGCTCTACACATGCCTCTACAATCCTTCATTGGGGGTCTCCAGAAATTATTATGTAAGCGCCACTGTACGGTACTGTGCTTTTCATAATACCTAGAGGTACCCTCGCTTTATAGAGACTATCCTTTGTTGGTACATATTCATACCAGGTACTAGGTTTTCACAAAGTTGAATTGCGAAGTAGCCTTGTTGATAGCACCCGGCAGGTCTACATACCCAGACTCTAGACCGATCACACCCGAAGCCCTACCATCTCATCCCCAGATGTCGGGCATGAACGCTCCGAAGCCGTGTACATGGTTTTTGGGTGCAAGTATTCAGGATTTGGGGTTTGCTTTTTGGGGTTGGCGTCGGGTTTGGAACGTCCGGCTTCTCAACTGAAGCTGTTGTCTGTCGTCCTCATAAGTAATAGTAATCGTGATATGAGTGTATGATGAGACGTGTACATGAGCTACTGTCAAGACTAGGTTGCCAAGTGGCCATGGGGGTGACACAGGGCGCCATTTTGGGCCACTGTCGCACATATGTACTATAGTCTAAACTCCTAGAAGGGGTTGGAAAGGGGCTCTCTAGAATGTAGGGAAGTAGTATAGAGGTTATAGAGGGGGATACCCGGAGTTTAGATTATGGCTCATATGACAAAATACTTGTCTTGTGACTCATGTTGGCCCAAGAGGCACTGGATGTCGGCAATCCGGGTTGGGTTTGTTTGCTGGTGCCTTAACACCTGTGGTATGTGCACGAGGTGCGTAGGTGCAAGACTGACCACGGTACCATGCTAACTCTCCAAAGAATAATTACCCAAACCCTCCTATCTAGTTCCTTTTGGGATCTTTTGGGGTAGTATATTATAACCCCTTAGCAAAAAGCCATAACAGACCCAAAAAGGAACTACATAGGAGCCCTTGGGTAGGAATGATGGGACCCAGGTATGTGAATTATGATGCTTGAGGTGCTGAGAGCCCTCCAGCCCTGTGGGGCAAAAAAGGGCAAATTTAGGGTTTAGGGGCTTAGGGTTTCGGGTTTAGGGTTTTAGGGGTTTAGGGTGTTGGGTTTAGGGGTTTAGGGGTTTGGGGGTTTAGGGTTTAGGGGGGGATCTCAGAATTCCAGTTCCATAGAACCTAGATCCATTTAGACCATGCAGTCTCGTTCCTTTGGTGTGTATTTAATTTTGTTGTTGAACGATCCTTGCAATCAGATGCCTAAGGGTCCAAGGACCCAAATAATCTAGTTTTCGGGCCCGAAAAATTATCATTGGTAACATAGTATTTGGGCCCTAAAACCTGTTGGGTCCTTCGACCCTGAGGATCTGATACCCAATGGACGGACTGACTTCGCCGAGTAAGGTCAAACTTTAAATATTCTGCTATTTTTCCAGAATTAGGGTCATGACACGATTTAGGGTTTAGGGTTTAGGGTAATGAGGGGACACTTGTTGGGTAGTCCCTACAAGAATGCGCACGATTTGTTGCGTCTATTTGGGTACCCTGCCTTTTTGAAAACCCAAATATACTTGACATTCTGAACCCTAAACCCTAAAACCCGAAACCCTACAGCCCTAAAACCCTAAACCCTAAAATCCCAAAACCTAAGCCCTGATTGCAAGGGGCAGCCGCCGTCAACGCAGAGCAGGCGCCTGCAACGCCTTAGGTTTCAGAGCAACCTCGGGGGTTTAGGGTTTTAGGGTTTTAGGGTTTAGGGTTTTAGGGTGTAGGGTTTTAGGGTTCTAGGGTTTAGGGTTCAGGGTTGTGTAATGATACCCCACGCCCTGGTCATAGATGCTCCTAAAAGAAACCATGGTACCGTTCTTAGGGATTCTTGCTGTTAGGGAGGTGGGCCGCTTGATTACTAGTAGGACGTGGATTGGGTTTCAACCCAGCCCCAAGATGTCTTAAAACGTCTCCCCACCAGGTGAAAAATTTCTGAATATATTCTAGTACAAGGGTGGGAGGGGGGGTTCAATAGGGGGACTGGGATTAGCGTTAACCAGACAACAATAGCCCGTTTTTGGTCTACGCAAGGGGGCTTGCAATGATGAACTAGGCGGTGGGGGTAGGACTAAGTACTACAGGAAATCTATTACACTCGTGAGATGCTCGGGTGCTGGGCTTTACTAGTTTCAACCCTTCCTTATTGCCGATGGAACTTTTTGTGTGTTTACTCCGACCTTGTTAGAACAAGAGATAGTAGCAACCGTAGTAAGTAAGTTTGATAATGATAGTCATGAAAAATCGTGGTACTTCTGGCCAGGGATTCCCCGAGCCCAGCCCCCTTCATGCAGAATTCCCAATACAAGATGCGAAGTATGGGCCCGTAATATGCGTGCTTAGGTTTTTTTGGAGTAATTTTGGGGACCCTTGAGGTTACGTATCGGGTATATGGTAGGTAAATACAATGATTGCAGGGTCAAGAGCCCACCCAAGCCTTGCAACAGGCTATCCATGGCGTAAACCCTACCCAAAACCCCTATATGGTTCCTTTTTGGATCTGGTATGTTTTTTTTAAAGGTGTTATCATTTTCTACCCCAAAAGGAACTATATAGGAGGGTCTGAGCAGACCCCCTAATCCCTAAACTTGTAGAAATGGTGCCCTTTGTCGCCCCACATGTGCAAAGCCTCGACCACCTGTTCAAGAAATTTCTCCACCTTATGACAAACATCCCATTAGAGGGCGCTCTTTTGCGAAATCCCAGCCTCAAAATGCCGGCCGTAGGCACCAAGCATTCACAGCCATCAAGCCCTTAGGAGGGTAGTTCCCTAGATTAGGGTCCCATTTTGGTACCCCTGAATATTAGGTGCCGTAATATGAGCTGTAGCCAGCAGGGGCCCATGATTTTGAGAACCTCTAAACTTCGCAGCCGAAACCCTAAACCATAAGAATCTCTGCTGTCCTGCGCAGGTTCCAGAAGCCAAGTCAACCTACAGAGAGGCATCAGGGTTGCATTCTTGGGCTTAGGGTTTAGGGTTAGCGTGGAGGGTTTAGGTTTTAGTGCTTAGGTCTAGATTTCAGGGTTTAGGGCTTGGGGTTGAGGATTCGGGGAGCATCCAAGGGAGGAAAACAGTATATCTTTCCTGTTCTATATATTCCCTGTTCTTATTTGAGTTTCCGTTTTCTTGTCCATTTGGTTCTCCGTTATGGGGTTTTCTATATCCCTCAAAGTGTCACTGTGTGAACCCTTCTTGATGATTTTAGGGGAATAAAAACGGAACAGGTAGGGGGGACATATATATATATATGTATATATATATAGGGGTTATGTCGCGATGATGGAAAAATAACATGGAAACTACTACTTAGGGTTCAGGGCTATTATAGTAACTGAGTCCCTCCTGCAGGCTCGTTGTTTTGCGTGTGCGGCTGATAAACTGCTTCACGTTCCTTCCTTTCCCCCCTCCCCCGCACAATACTATAGTCACTGGATGTTACGAAGCCCTCAGCGGTAAACTTTAAACCCCACGTAGGTTTCGGGACGTTCAAGCGACAAGGTGCGCAGATTGTCGCGCTGATGGCAACGATGGAATGCAAATGATGTTCATGAGACTTTCCAGAATTGAGGCGCCCCAACATACACTCAAATATATTCTGACAATAGTCCTCATAATGGGACTCGCAAAGAAAGGGGGCCCCATTGTTCGAAACCATTTTCTCGTGATCTGCAATAAGATGCCAGAAAACCATGTGCCTCTGTGAGCTTAGGGGGACCAGGAGTCGACAGTTGCTTCGAGTTTCGAGGTCGGTTGAATACTCGATTCATATATGTATTGCAAGCTCAAGACTGTCATTTGTATATTGCCTGACTGTAGCCTGCTCGGGACCTACATCGGGAACTTCTCAACACAGGTGTATAAACCCTGAACCCTAATCTGCAGTGATTTGATGTATCTTTCTCGAGGCTCTTTCCACACGAGGCTGTCAGGATACTTTGCGTGCTCACATTGAAATCGCACAGTTGGACCGGACGCTAGAAGCCTCTATATGGCTACACGACCTAGTATCCCTCTCACACCTCGCCTGATTAACATTCACCCCTAAATGCAAACTCCGGGCCTTCAGTGCAAATCTCCAACCTTTACACAAGGCCGTAGACCCAGTGCCTCTCACGCTGGAAGGGCAGTTCAGATATGTAACTTCAAACAAAGCAAGGGTGGCCTCCGGACCACGGTTAACACCCCTGAGACGCTGGTAACGGAGATGGAGGCTGAGGAGGCCTTCGGATGGGGTCAGGGTTTATGCAGGGGCTCCTATGTAGTTCCTTTTTGGGTCTGGTATGATTTTTTGCTAAGGAAGTAAGATTTACTACCCAAAAAGGAACTACATAGGAGGGTCTGGGTTTACAGTTCGGGGCTTAGGGTTTAAGGTTTACAGTTTTGGTCTAGGGTTTAGGGTTCAGGGTCTTACCTGGATACGAACAAATTATGAATGGGGTTTGGGAACTATGGTATTGTAGTATACTGAGGTCATGCAGGAAGTTTCGCATAGTTTTTTGTCCGTTGGTGTTTTTGTGTTGTGCTCGTGACGACCAAACAAAGCATTCGAACATTTACACATAAAGGCAGGTGTTGCGAAGGGTTGCCAATATATGATAATTTCTGCAGGCTTTGCTTTTCTAGATGCTTAGACCCCAAAAGTAGTTAGGTTTCCTTGGGCAAAACAATACCGGGTGTTTGAAATGTTCAGAGGGCTGCCACATCGGAAAGCATCATCTCCACGCCATTTGTGGGGTAAGGGATTAAAATATACTACCCAAAAGGAACTACATAGGAGGGTCTGGGTAAGTGTCCCCCTTCATAGAAGCCCAAGACATACGTCGAGAAACCCCGTACGACCCGTCCAGCAGTAGTTTCAGTTCAAGGGTTTCAGGCTTGTATTGATAGGGGTACCCTGGGTTTTGGGATCCTTCTAAGGGACTCTAGGGGATTACATGGGCTCATGCAAGGGCTTCAAAGGGGAAACCTTCGCGTGTGCACCATGAGC